>JAYMTT010001009.1:0-10685 GCA_036898025.1 Hypseocharis bilobata
GGTATGGCTAATATGAGCTGAAAAGTGACCCTTGGTAGGATGACAAGAAACACGTCTTAGTGTTTGGGATAGCTTGCTAATGCTATAACTGAAAATTATATGAGAGTAGTTTTGCCAAAATCGAAAGGGGTGTGGGGGTGGGAGGGGTTTGTTTACTCTTCAAATTGGTTTTTGTTCATGTGATGAGAAAACTGCCATATAGGTAAAGTTTGGGATAGTTTAGCCACATGTGTAGATTATGAACCATGTATGCAGGGAAGTATAATTGGGGTCTTCTTGCATGATGCAAAGAGAATGCAAAACTGAACATCTTTCGACATTACAGGGATGGGAAGGTACAAGCACATGCTGCAAATGGCAGAGGATTGGTTGGTGGAAATTTCCGACTTGATTACCCCAGTGTTGGGGCAACTGAAACTCTTCTAATGGCTGCATGTATGGCTGATGGAGTTACTGTACTTTCAAATGTTGCCAAAGTATGAATAAGGGATATTACATAATTTTTTACTTTCTGGTTCTAAGATTAATGGGAGGGGATTTAGATTTATCTTGTTTGATGGAATGAATTAAATATTGAAGGGAGATCTCACCCCAATTTTTCGCCACAGGAACCAGAGGTGAGTGATCTTGCTCGTTTTCTGACAGAATGTGGGGCATGTGTGGAAGGAGCAGGAAGCGACAGGCTTTTTATCAAGGGGAAGTGCGAATTGCATGGTTCTGAATATATTATTACTCCAGATCGCATAGAAGCAGGCACCTTTCTGCTCGCTGCAGCCATTACTCGTTCATGCATCTCAATGTCGCCAGTCATTCCTTCTCATATGTCACATTTTATTGACAAACTTTCGACTGCTGGTTGCAGAATCAGACAATGCACTCGCGATAGCTTGGAGGTAATATTCTTGTTTTATTTTATTCTCCATTTTCTTTGTTGGGTGAGATGTGCTAATTTGTGGAGCTCCAGGTTTCGGCAATTCCTGCAAATGTTGATGATAATTTGCAAGGTTTTGATGTTAAGACAAGTCCATTTCCTGGGTTTCCTACAGATCTTCAACCACAAACAATGGCATTGCTCACCACATGTAATGGTTTAAGTGTTGTGGAGGAAGCTGTATTTGAGAAACGTATGGGCCATGGTATGTTGTAAATTGATCAAATTTATCACGTTCGTTCTTTTACCTTCAAATTTATTATTTTTTCGTTAATGAGCAAGAGTTAGAAAAGAGCGCACTATCTTTTCGCTTTTGTTCACGCACAGATACTAGTATGTTAATTTCTATCTATTGAAGATGTTCTCTGTTTTTGGACTTGAAAGGAATAGAGATGTTGAAGTATGATATTCTCTGTATCCTATGCGTGTGTGTGTGCCTCATTTGTAACTCAAAAAGTTCAAACCTGAGAATGAAACTTATCATCTACTAATGAATCTATGTTTCAGTGACATTCATTTCTTTATCTTGTCTTCTTTAGAGATATATACTGACTCAGTTCTTTTGAACTTTCAATGATTTACATGTCTCATTTTTGTTCTTGTGTTTTGAACAGTAAGGGAACTTCAAAAGCTTGGTGCAAGAATTCAAGTTCATGGGGGCACTGCTCTGGTTTTTGGAGAAAAGAAAGGAAGGTACATTGTTTTGCTCTATGTGATGTTATATAATTTTTCTGTTTGAACTTGGATTATACTGAATGATCCTAATTCCTTCTAGTTCCTTCGCCAGTATCTTGCATGGCTCTAGCGTTGTCGCAAATGACTTAAGAGGTGGAGTGTCATTGATACTAGCAGGATTAGCTGCAGAAGGGACTACAGAGATCAGTGGTGCTGCTCATATTGATCGGGGTTATGAGGATATAGATAAGAAGCTTCGGTTACTAGGAGCTGATGTGAAAAGACTGAATTCACTTGCTTATCGATGACGGCAGCTATGATATTGACGGTATTGTTCCATTCATTACTCTTCTAACCTGTTAACTAGTCAATTAGAGTAGTCCATGAAATTCTACTATAAATTAAAGTATATTTTGTTGTTTCTTTTCCATGGCCAACATAGCCCACCTCATGAACCAGTAAGGTTTTCTGTACCAGTTGCAATGCTTTCACCACCAAATATGTTTTAATTTACTAGTTCTTTATCTTTTTTACTTCCCTAAATTTGTTTATATTCAGGTAAGATGATGAATCTGAACACGTACTTTGTCTTGTGTGATTACCTTAAAATACTAGCTAAAAGATTAAGCTGTTTGTCTTGGAGACCAAGAACAAAATTCTCTCTATCAGCTTGCAATCACTGTGCATTGCCCTTTGCCTATATTGTGCTAGAGCATTCTTTTTATGTTTTCATTAGAAAGCAATTACAGCTAAACCATACTTGAATGAAATTTCCAAGTCGGTGGCTTTCTATTTTTGTTTGTTTCAAAGAATAGTATTAATGGAATTTCCAACTTGGAAATTTCTCTTGTTTCTTCAGAAATTTCATGGTCAAAAAGTTGAGATCAAAGACCACCTGATCAATTGGAATAGTCCATGAAATTACACCATAAAACTCAATATTCAATGCATTGAACCAGGCAGGACAGGCCTTAGAAGTTGAAAGAAATCCATCTTTACAATTTGATAGCCAAACCTGGCCTTAGAAGGTGGATGTGTGGGACATGTATTGGCTTTAGGGCTTGACTTCATTCTTAAGGTTTCCTTCTTTTGACTGATTCGAGTGAACGTATGTGTTTTACTCCAGGGTCTATTTTTGCTTCTATCTTGCATCTCTTGAATGAATAGGAAATTGGGAAATTGAGTCTTCTTTTTTCATTCCAGTCTTGTTTTCCTCTTGTTTCTTTCCTTGATCCTTGCTCACTAAAACTGCTATATGGACTGACGTTAGTTAATCAAGGATGCTAGCAACTTCTTTTATCGAATTTTTGTTTCATTATCCAATTACTCCAGCTGTACAAATAGAGAAGGATTTCTCCTGTTGTAGATTGAAAATGCAAAGACCCAATCAATCAACTGTGCAAGACTTGCCCGGCTTCATCAGGTCTAAGCTCTCAGGCACACCTTCTTAGTATAATTCTCATATCAAGTCGAAAATTAAAAGCAAAGAAGCAGAAATTTCCTTCCAATATTAACCAGCTGTATGATTCCACAAAAACTACCTCTTCCAACATTAACCAGCTGTATCTCCTCGAGAGCTTCAAGGTGTCTTGTGCGGATGGGCTCTTCCATTCGTTCACAGTGAACCAAGTTGAGCCGTTTAAGGCGTCTCAAGGATCCTTCCTCTATAACCAGTTCCCGCAATTCGCTCATGGATTTAATATCCAAATTTAGAAGGGCTGGAAAGCTGCCCCGTTCGCACTGCAAATGACTCCCTTGGCAGGCAGAGAACAATTCGAGATGCTGAAGATTGGGTAGTCTTCCAGGAGTTCTCATCGGGTCCTCATCCAGCCTTGTTATTTTTCCTTCTAAATGCAGCTCGTCAAGGCGATGAGGCGCTTCTGAGAAGGTATTCAGTAAACTGTCTCCCATATAGGTGTATGCAATCTTCAATCTTTGCAATAGAAGCAAAAAACATTTCTCCCAGCTGGTCAGGATTTGGAATGTGAAAGGATAGTTCGCGTAGCGGGACGAGGAAATACGGACCTAACTCTTCTGCCAAGTTCTCTGGCATAGAAATCCCAGACAAGGTTTGGAGTTCCCGTAACTTGCGGAAAGTCACTTTGTATACATTTGTATATTTTTTTCAGAAGAAGATGCCTCAATTCTTGAAGTTCAGATATCCAGCTTGGCAAGCACTCGACTTTTGTTTCTCGAACATCCAAAGTTTGCAGATAGCGTAGTTTGTGCATTGAATCAGGAAGGCCGGAGATTGATGTTCCCCTCAAACCCAAATACGTTAACCAAATCAGATCCCCAGCTCTGTGAGGTAGACTGTTTATCCCTTTGCTATCCATTTCCAGCACCCTCAACAATTTCGACTTGACAAGCATTTTTGGCAAAGATGAACCGTAAGAGTGAGCACCACAAGCAATAAAAGAGCGAACTTTGTACCTGCTGATGTCCATCAATCCAGAGTCAGGTACTGAAGTCAGATTAACAGCCAAGCGTCGCTGCCATTCTTCCAGCAGACCACTCTGTCTCTGATTGGATAAAATCATCCTGAAGTTCACCTTAGCACACATCGCAACTGCCAAATCGTGCATCAGATCGTGCATTTCGCACGCCACAGGCTCCCTGTAAGCAGAATTAGCGTAAACACCTTGAATCATTGTTCGATTTAGAAGCTCATTGAAATAACCTTCCGCGACTTGTTCCAGTGTTATTTCCACAGCCTTTTCGGGAATGGTTACAAAGCCCTCAGCAATCCACAAACGAATCACTGTCTTCTTCTCGATCCAGTGACCTTTTGGGAACAGGCAGCAGTACAAGAAACAATATCTGAGATGAAGAGGCAGATGCATATAACCGCATAGCAGGACCGGGTTGAGTCTGGTCTCCTCCAATAGAGAAGTAAGGTTAAGGTTGACCTCGTCCCATTCCCGCGGATCATGCTTGGTTGACATAAGTCCGCCAATTACGGCCAGAGTAAGCGGTAGGCCTTGGCACCTCTGAACAAGCCTTTTGGCACACTCCACCAATTGAAGGCGATATATTTCATCATCCTCGTTGCAGTTGTTTCCCCCAAATGCAACCTGGCAGAAAAGATCCCAGGCCAATGCATCGTCAAATTGCTTAACCTCTTCGTAGTGGTATGTTCCCGGTAAACGATTCTCGTCATGAGATTTAGAAACATTTGTCTGGTCCCAAGTCGTAATGATGATTGTATACATGCAAGACTCTGGGATGGCCTTGTTTATGATTCCTAGCACTCTGGAATCCCAAACATCATCAAGGACGAGAATGTACCTTTTTCCATCCAATTATCTCACTATGCTTCTCCGCAATTCATCCACAGTAGGAGCAGCTATCACCACCACCACTACTGCAGTTGCGATCTGCAGCTGGGATCACTTTCGCCATTTGTGTTAAAATTTCTCTTTCATCATAAGATTGTGATACAAAAATCCAATCCACGCAAGAAACATTGTGGATGCTTTTGTAGACTTCTTTAATGATAGTTGTTTTTCCTGAGCCGCCTGGTCCTGACATGGTGATCACAGTGGGCTGGTTTTCTGCTGATGCTACAAGTTGATTGAGCTTGTTCACAGTGTCCCTGATTCCAATGATTTTGTTCATGTGCTTCACATAAGGAGAGGAAATACCGGGATCCTTCTCATCAACAGCAAGAGAAGGATTCTGTCACTTCAGTGGTGTTAACTTGGTAGTTTGCTTTCTCTTCCAAAACTTTGATCTGTTTGTCAATGCTTTTCATGCGTTGATGGAACTGATGGCGCGCTAGGAATCTCTTGATGGAGACGAACTGATGGCACACTAGGAATCTCTTGAGGGAGATTATTATTGATGGTGTAGTAGTAGTACTGGTACGGAACTGGATAAGCTCCATCCGGAGATGAAGATCTTCGACTGTGTCTTCCATCTTCAAAGCAGCTTTCTCGAGTTGTTTTGCCCACTCTTTCAGGACTTCGTCATCTTGGATAGTGTTGGGGACATTACGAAGTGCAGCCTTCATGAATTGAAGCCGGGTACTGATTGTACTCAGCTCGTCCTCGAATCCCCAGTGGAATAGAAATTCATTGTAGCCTTTGTCAAGCAGTTTAGTGGTGACATAATTGACTAAAGTTTTTACTCCCATCAACGTGTCCGCCATTGCTTGGTTTCAGCTCGTCCAGAACAAATGGAACATTGGTTTCTTGAGAGCCAAGAACAACAATAAGGGCAATAATTTACATAGGTAGGAGAATTAAATGGAGATGGGGAATTGAAGAGCAGTTTGGGGAGGAGGATTGATAAGAATTAATGGGGTTTTATAGCTGGTTGGAGCAAGGAGGGGAGAACCAGAGAAGGATTGATACAAAGTTCAGTAGCAACGATCCTAGAGTTTCTTGAACTAAAAGTAATAATATAGAACAATATGTGGTTGTGAAGATGGAGTTGTTGAAGGTTTTTTCTTTTATTTATTTTCTTGTTTTTGTTTTGTTTTTGTGTTTTTGTGTTTTTGTTCTTTTGTTTTTGTATTGTTTTTGGGTATGGCTTCTAGTGTTCTTCTGGGACACTTGTGAGATGGTATTGGTGTGAGGTTTGGCATCTCAATGACATATTTATAGTGAGTGCAATGCCAAGAAAATTATACAGACTATTATTCCTTTTGAGATGCTCTTTTAGTCAACTTTTTGACCATGAAGTTTCTAAGAGATAACCTTTGAATTGTTTAAAAAATTTCAACAACTTTTCACTTTCTATGAAATGGGTATATGACAGGAACCTATAATTTATCTTTTTAATCATTCATTAATACAACTAACTGAACTGAGTAGCCTCCAACTTGGAAACTTCCCTGCAGTTCTCTGCGTTTGCACCATTGGATGAGTATGTGTTCTGCTTTATAAGCTTCAAACGCACTTTTATGGGCTGCCAATATTGGTATATTGAGCTCGTCTGTGTTTATTTACTTGTATTTCATCATAACTGTTTTATTTGACATTTTGTAAATATTATGCATAAATTTGTTCATCCTTAATTTTTCACTTTTTGCACTTGTAGCTGCCAACATGCATTATTTCTAGCAGAGAGGAAGACCTTGACTTGTGCTCTGTACATCTAAATCTATGTGTATGTTTATGGTCTTGTTTACACCTAAAATAAATCTTTGGGTGCGAAACTAATTCCGTTCGGAGTGAGTGACTGCTTCCTCCTAACAGACTCGAATCTCTGACCTTACAAAGACCCTTCAATTGCTGAACTCAAGCGGGCCTTATCACTTGAGCCACAACTAAGGGTTATATATTGTTATTTCATTTTATTTTACCAAAATTCGGACCAAGTCTATTTGTGAAGAAGTATTGGCATTCATTGCAGTAAATTTTCAATAGTCACCTCATCTATACTCTGAATCAAGGAGGCTTTGATCAAAACATTTGCCTAGTCAGTTTGTATTACTATTTAATTTAATACGAAATTATACGTTTCTATATCAATGTTGATCCTTTTAGAAATGTTGAATGAATATGAAATGTTTTACTTTTCTTGCAATGCCCTTTGCATATATTGCATTTAAGCATCATTTTTATGTCCTCGTTAAAATGCAACTTCAGCTAAACCATACTTTAATATCTAACTCAGTACATGATATTAGAAAACCGATGTAACTAAAAATTTAAATTGATAGTTAAAGGCCAAACAATTGGTTTTATGCTCTACCAGAAGAGATCAAGAAAAAAGAAATATCGGAGGCCAATACAGATCAACTCAGGAGTTCTTAGTTGTTGTTTTCGCGTCGCATAGGACTATTACTTGATCAATGAAATTTCCGAGTTGGTGGAGGTAATGAAATTTCCGAGCTGGAAAATTTCTCTTGTTTCTTCTGAAATTTCATGGTCAAAAGTTGAGATCAAAGACCACCTGATCAATTAGAGTAGTCCATGAAATTACACTACAAAACTCCCATCTTTACAATTTGATGATACCCAGATAGCTTTGTACAATGGTGTCTAACCAAAATATCATGCCTGACACAAAACTGGTTGTCTTCTGTAGCTTCTCTTGCTGCTTCAGCAATGCTCATCAGAAGCATTGCCAATGACTTCATACCTAATGAGATTCAAAGCTTCTTCCTCTCGAGCCTCCACAACCTCTCGATGCATTTCTCTTCCCAGCTCACCATTGTTATCGAAGAGTTCCAAGGGCTGTCCTTGAACCAAGTCTTTGAGGCCGCCGACGCGTATTTGGGCACCATAGTGACACCTTCCATTCACAGGATCAAAGTGAGCAAGGCTGAGAATGACAAGAAACTATTACTTGCAGTAGACAGAAATGAAGAAATAGTTGATGTTTTCGACAAAATTCAAGTGAGATGGAGGTTGATCTGCAGACAAGTAGAGTCATCATCCAATGTCACAAACCCGGGTGATCTCAACGCGTCTCTACGATCAGAAATCAGATCCTACCATCTCAGTTTCCACAAGAAGCACAAACAAAAGGTCCTGAATTCATACCTGCCATACATTCTGGAGAGAGCCAAGGCCATCAGAGAAGAAAGAAAGGTAATAAAGCTCTACACAGTGAATTATAGGCGTTGGAACTCGAAAGCCATCAGTCTTGATCACCCAATGAGCTTCGACACCCTTGCAATGGATTCGGAGCTCAAGAAAGCATTGATGGATGATCTTGACAGCTTCGCGAAGGGTAAAGAGTTCTATAGAAGGATTGGGAAGGCTCGGAAAAGAGGGTACTTGCTATATGGTCCTCCGGGAACAGGCAAGTCGAGCTTGGTTGCTGCCATGGCTAATTACCTCAACTATGACATCTACGACTTGGATTTAACAGATATACGATGCAATTCTATGTTAAGAGAGTTGTTGCTTGGTATATCCAACAAATCTATAGTAGTTTTCGAGGATATCGATTGCAATATTAAGCTGCAGAATCGAGATTCAGAAGATAAACCAGCCAAGATTGGTCAAAATAAGGTTAGTTCATACATATACTCCGTCCTTCCAACAATAACTGTCTTACTTTCCTTTTTAATAATGAATTAGACTCTATTTTTTTAACGATCTCCGCTAATAGTTAGTTGTAACAACTTTAAGAGTTTGTTACAATGTTAGAAAGTGGAAAGTCAAGGACTACACAGATTTATTCTTAATCTTTGCTAAAAATCGAACATAACAGTTAAAGTCGGACGGAGCGAGGTATAGAATTGGTACCAAAAAAAAAAAAAGATTAGCTCTTATGCTCCTTTTCAGTAACTTGATGTTCTGTGCTTCTTGTTTTTTTGCATTACAGGTGACACTGTCAGGTCTCCTGAACTTCATTGACGGTCTCTTATCGTGCTGTAGTGATGAAAGGATCATAGTTTTCACGACGAATCACAAAGAGAGGCTTGATCCTGCTTTGCTGAGGCCGGGTCGAATGGATATGCACATTCACATGTCATATTGTACCATTTCTGCATTCAGGCAGTTGGTTTACAGCTACCATGAGATCAGAAACCACAGCCTCTTCGAGCGAATTGAAGGGCTCATAGGGGAGATTCAAGTCACTCCTGCAGAAGTCTCAGGAGAGCTAATGAAGAGCAAAGATGCAGATGTTTCATTACAGTGCCTTGTTAAGTTTCTGCAGAACAAGAAAATGGAACAGGATATGGAAAATTGGTGACAAGAAAATTGAAACCCAAAAAGTGATCAGTAAAAACAGCAAAGGGGACTATGAAAAGTTTTGATTTCTGGTCTTCATTACTTTTTTTTTTCCTTCTCTGCAATCTGTTAACAATTTTAGGGGATTTTGAATATTTTTCATGTAAAATGAAATAAATCTCTTGTTTCTTGAATTGATAAATCAGAATTAGTCTCAGTTAGAGCTTGATTGTGACTGATTGATAACTGAATACATGTATTAAAAGTCCAATCCCAAACTATTCTAGATTTTCTAAATAGCTTATTCCTTTAGTGTTCTTGTGTTGATGCAAAATGTTGTGACTGTACAATTATTTTGAGTGTTTGTATTATTATGTTTAAGAGTTCCATAGCCTTGTTCTGAGCCTAGTTATAAGTTCTGAGCTAATCTCCAAGTCTCTAAGCATTTTGAAATGATGAGGATATGTTTCCATTATGTTGGTGCATTTTCATACTATTTCACACTAGTATTAAACCAGTCAATTGGAAGGCTTTTACTATCTACATTTTTTCATTTTAATTTTAGAGAACTATATAGACTCCATTACATTTATTTTCTTACCTATTTTGGTCACTAAAACATAATAGACTATTTTTTTTATGGGAAGATGCAAACTATACATTATTTACAAAGAGGTCACCATAAGATAGTCATCACATATGTTGGATAGTCACCTAACTACGATGATGCCTCACAAATCATGCATTCACGATTTCCGCCTGCTGCGATCATCCATCTATCACGATTTCGGCTTGCTGCAGCAAATACCTGAGCCTTGCGTTTCACACGACTCGAACCTTGAATCTCACGCCTCAACCTTAGCCGCTTGATCATGGCCTCATTGTCAAACATAATAGACTATTAGTGACCAACATTATTCATTAATAACTACATGAATTTTTAGTGACAAAACGTTATCCGTAAGTAAATCTTTAGTGATCAAATTTTAGTCACTAAAACCTATATAAATTACTAGTAACCCAACCTTTTGTTACTAAAACCCATGTGGACTTTTAGTAACCAAAGTTCGGTTACTAAAAGCTATAGAAACTTTTAATGACTAAACTTTAGTTATTAAAATCTAAATATACTTTAGGGACCAAAATTTATATAGACTTTTAATGACAAAACTTTGACTATTAAAGCCTACATATATTTTTAGTTATCAAATTTGCTCACTAAAACCTAAATTAACTTTTATTGACTAAACATTAGTCACTGAAACCGAACTGTATTTTTAGTAACCAAACTTTGGTTAATAAACACTATATTGACTTTTAGTGATCACGTTTGGTCACTAAAGATTACATGGATTTTTAATTACATAAACTTTGGTCACCGAAGTCTACATAGACTTTTAGCCAATAGTTACCACAATTTAGTCAATATAGCCTACATAGACTTC
>JAYMTT010001010.1:0-10684 GCA_036898025.1 Hypseocharis bilobata
TTTGCATTCACTAATATAATTTTAGGGATTATTGCAGAGTTCAATGTTTCAGATGGGAAGCGTGTACTCAGGAAATCAAATGCTGTTAGATGATAGGAGGTGTTAAGACTTCCTATGAACTTTCTAATGAAGCCAGGTAGATTCATGCAAGAGATGTTGCAACTTGTATTTTTCCGGGGAGTGAACATTTATAATTGCTAATTACCCATTAAAAGTGCATATTGTATGTACTAACAATACAAATCATCAAGGCAATACTCAAAGCCATCAGACAACAGCTCAAAAGAAAGGAAGCTGAACTGATAATGCCGGGAGAAACAAAAGTAAGTTTCAACTGAAGTTGTAACTGCAATACTTAACACAACTGAGCTGTTTCAGACAATAAAACTACTTCTTTAACAACAGATGCAGGAGTGAAAAGGAGGGGGGGATAATAACCTGCCTATGTTCCAATAAACTTCCCATCATTGAAATGGGATAGGTAGTTTCTGCTTAACATAATGCACCTAATTATGCCACAATATCCTCGGTCTATTCTCGCCAGGGTTTGGTCCATGACTTCATCCATGTATAGGAATGAACCATGTAGTCCCAAGCCAACATGGAGAACAAGCATTTTTAATTCTAGGACCTCATATTTGGTCCATGACTAGAACTCTCTGAGCTAGCCCTTCAAGTCGAAGCATATTGTTCTACCACTTACTACAACCACAAGCAACATGTTCGAAGTTATGGTGCTCAACCATCTTCGAGAAGATAATTCCTATGTATTTCTAGCTGAACGTTTTATTTAACATGAGTTCGGGTACCTTAATGTACGAACTATCATGGGGTCTCATTACGAGCCCCACTCAATGAAGAGCCCTCTTGAACATGCGTAAGGAGACATAATGTCCCACATTTTCTCCAACAGAACAACAGATTGAAGGATTTAACTCAAAAATGTAAACACATAATTCATAACAACTAAATCAGTAAGAGTATATTTAGCGATTTTTTTTTTACTAAAGGTGTACTTTTTGACCTCAATGATAAACTTCCCTGATCTCTTGCTATAGTTGTCATCAGTGAAGTGATAGACACAAGGCATGACATTAGAAATTTTTTTAATTTAAATTTAAAAACACAAAGAAAAAGAATAAGGGAAATAGGAGGACAAAAATATGAAGGGGTGAAGTTCCCATACACAAAATATGAAAATTTCAAAACTATATTGCAGAAAGATTCAAAGACTTAGTACAGCCTGCTCCAGCATACCCAAACCCAAAAGCTAAATATAACATATAGGCTCCGTTTGGTTGGGGAGAATGGGAATGGGAATGAAAAATTATGCTTTGAATGATCTTTGTTTTAAGGATATATGTACATATAATTTGAAGTGAGGTGGAATGGGAATGAGAATCTCATTCCTCTTCTCCTGAGAGGGAATGAAAGGAATGGGAATGGGAATGGGAATGGAGTGGGCAGAACGAGGAGAGTATATCATTCCTAATCTACGCACAAATTTGAGTGATCTTCATTGACTCTTATTTAAAGCATAATTTATCATTCCCACTCCCATTCCCATTCCCATTCTCACTCCCACCCAACCAAACGGGGCCATAGTTATGATGACAACCCCACATAACCAGATGAATTTTTGAATGCTGTACATCTGGATAAATCTTGAAGAAGCATAAATTATGAAAAAGCGCAGAGCAACCACATTACACAACCAACCAACCAAATAATCAACATTGGGGTTTAGTACTGATTTCAATGGCAGCTTCAAAATATGATGAAAAGAATTAGTTAATCAATTGTCTAAATTTCTAGTAATATTATTGGTCAAATAAGTGTTTTTCCATTCGGCTATTTACAAGAAATCTTTCCTTTTGTGGAGCAGCTTTGATGCCAGACACATCAGGGTTCAGCAATAGTCTAGGGTTACCAAGAATGATATACGAATTAAATGGAGAAACAGCAAACAAAAAGCAGAAATAGAAGAGATAGGCAAGAAATTAGTTAGAAACTTAGGAAATAGAGAAAAATCAGATATAATCAATAAGAAGGAAACAAAAGAATAGGCAGAACAAGAATATATAAGGTGGAGGGACTCAAAGGTAGGAAAATCAGCAATCTGGATGCTCAATATTAATTCATCTAAAAAGTGAAAAATATAATAAGTTATAGGGTGCAGACCCAAAGCCTTAAACGAAAGAGGAAACCAGACCAAATATCGTCTTCTATAAAGCTTTAGTTCTTAATAATATGTTTAAACAGAATCAGATAGTATACTACCATAGGGAATGGGTTGAAGCAGTGGGTTTTTCTAGCTTATAGACTTCTTTAGAAACCGAACAAAAGGCACCAGTGCAAATAGAAATCTCAATTATTTGATTAGTTGAACTGCATAGATTGTAGTTTTTATGGCATGGCACACCATATCCAATAATGGCATCGCCGGTAAGGTTGCTGCTTTGTGACCTGGAGGTCACGGGTTCAAGTCAAGGAAACAGCCTCTCTTCAAGCAGGGGTAAGGCTGCATACATATGACCCTCCCAGACCCCAAAAGAGTGGAAGCCTCGTCCACTGTGCCACCCTTTTTATATATAATGTCTTTCACTTTATTATCTATGAGCACTAACAAGTATATTATGGTTTGTACATTGGAGTTGAAGATGTTTTACTTTACAACTTACATAAGTAGGAGATGCATGACAATGAACCCAACTGCCACGACAATGCCTGACAATAAGCACTAACGAAGTCTGTTAAGGTAAGTACAACAGAGTTCAACTAAGTAGGGCCATGTAACTACTCAGATGTCCATCAGCACCATGCATGTCGACAAAGAAAGATAAAATTGCAAAGCAAAAGATACTAAATTAGAGAAACATCGAGTTAAGTTGAACCAAACAATGTTTCAAGTACAACTTTGAGTTGTTAATCAAATAAAAAAAAATAAAAAAGGAACCATATAATGGGCCAGTGCTGTTGCCTTAATTTAACATATCAAAACCAAAATCATATGTCTATTATCAGTCATTCCGACCACCATAAGGGATTTCCAAGTTTAGTACCCATCTTAACATCTTAATGTGAAACTTCTTCCTTGAGTAAAATCCTTATCCCAAGTACCCCAAGATTCTTTTTCAGATATCTAATAGCTGAAATTGTAGTGATAAGGAAGAAACAGTATTCATAAATGGCATCTCCATATGATCGCCCAGCCACTGCTCAAATATCTATACACACATCCCTTTTGTACATAAACCCACCTTAGAAATCTCCCTTATTCTACATAGATAAACCATCCAAATTTTATTTATTTATTTATTTATTTTTTTGAAGAATACCCAAAATTTATTTTGAATGACCAGACCAGATATGGTATTTTAGAAAATGATCAATGTTGTCATGCTCTATTAGTGAGAAATGTAAGGTTATGGCAGACCCAATATCTATTATTTTCTATACAATCCAATGCAGAGTGTGCACTGCAGTATCAGTAAAGGGGGCTGTCAAGATTTCAAAGAACATCCCAATTGCCAACACAATCACACCATATTCAAATTAAGTTTTTGAATCAATTTATAAGAAAAGTGGAATGAATTTTCAAAAATTCAATTAAAAAGGGTGAGAGGGCAATATTATAAGTACCTTAAGAGCTTCTTTGAGTATGGGTTCTTCGGTGGGATTGAAGAAAAACGCTTTGACCCGAGTGTTGCCGATACGCCGCCGAGATGAGGCTGTGGACAGTGAGGAGGAGGAGGAGGAAATTGATAATCTTAGAGTTAGAGGGTCTGGTCTGAGATAAGGCTGCTTCTTCTTCTCCAATAGCAGAGAAGCAGTAGCAGCAGCAGCAGCAGCAACACAGGTAGGAGTAGGAGAAGAGCTGTTGAGAAACGACACAGACATCTTGGACATAGCTGCTTTCTTTACTTTAGCTTCTAAACTCTTCTAGCTCTTCTTCGTCTCTTCCCTTTGCCTATCTGCTTCCGTGACCGTCAGTGATTATCTGACTATAAATATCTTGATAATGGAAATTACTAATTTTTTTCTCTTTTTACTGCTACTATTTAAAAAAAAAAGTTGTTTCAGCAATTTTTTGTTCCAATTTTAATTTAGTACTACTATTATTCTTTCAATAATTCAACATTTTTGGACTAAAATAACCCTTTGTCATTGAACCAAATTAAGATTTCAAGAAGAAAAGAAGAGCACTCTCCTTCTGTCTTTCATATGCAGTTATGCTTGATGTCTGTCTTCTCAGTACCCAAAAAACTTGCCCTTGTTACCTCCCGTTATTACACTTGTGCCACTGTGATCGACCCCTCCCTCAATCTCCTCCATTTCCTTCAGCTCTCAATCGACCATCGATCTCTCCAACTCACCCAACAATCCCATGCTCGAGTTCAGTCTTCTGGGTCTAACCAAAACCCTTTCTTTGCAACAAAGCTCATCTCTGCCTATGCTGTCTGCGGACATCCGACTCGTGCTCAACTCGTCTTTGACTCAGTTCAGCTCAAGAATGTGTACTTGTGGAACTCGTTGATTGGTGCGTATATGAAAAATCAATGGTACGATAGAGCTTGTGATTTGTTTAACCAAATGTGTCGTGGTGGTGATGTGTTGCCTGATGATTTTACGCTTTCGACGCTGTTCAAAGTGTGCGGCGAGCTAGGCGACTTGGTTGCTGGGAGATTGGTTCATGGAAAAAGTATAAGACTTGGGTTTGTTTCGGATACTGTTATTGGCAATTCGATTACGGTGATGTACTGTAAATGTGGAGAATTTAGTGACGCCAGGAAACTGTTCGATGAAATGCCGCAAAGAAGTTTGACTTCCTGGAATGTATTAATAGCGGGATATGCGAGTTCAGGGAATCAGAGTTCTGATAATGGGGTGTGGGAGGTTGTCAAAAGTATGCAGATGGAAGGGGTGAAACCTGATGCAATCACAATTTCAAGTCTTTTACCTTTATGTGGTGGAGATATGGGAGGGCGCGATTATGGGAGGGAGCTTCATTGTTATATTGTGAAGAATGAATTAGGTTTGGGTTTGGATATGCATTTGGGTTGTTGTTTGATAGGTATGTATTCGAGGACTAATAAAATAACGATGAGTAGACGGCTATTTGACCAAATGAAGTATAGAAATGTTTATGTTTGGACATCAATGATCAATGGTTATGTGCAAAATGGACACTATGATGAAGCTCTGGTTCTTTTTCGTGAAATGCAGATGCGAGATGGAATTCAACCCAATTCAGTTTCAATTGTCAGTGTACTACCTGCTTGTGGCTCACATGCGGCTTTAATAAGTGGGAAACAAATTCATGGATTTGCAATCAGAAAGGAATTAAATAGTAATGCGGCATTATCTAACGCTTTGATCGATATGTATTGCAAGTGTGGAAGCTTGGGTTGCGCCAAACGAGCATTCGAGGACGATTCTTTTTGTAGAGATGAAATCTCGTGGAGTACGATGATTTCCGGATATGGATTACACGGGAAGGGTGAGGAAGCCGTCTTGTTCTATTATAAGATGATTAAGTGTGGGATCAGACCAGAAATGAGAACAGTAGTAGGGATTCTCTCTGCTTGTGGCAGGTCTGGATTGGTAAATGAAGGTCTTAAGATCTATGAGTCGGTAATAAATGAGTATGGAATCAAACCAACAGTTGAGATTTGTGCTTGTGTGGTAGATATGTTAGGCAGATCAGGCCATCTTGATCAAGCTTTAGAGTTTATCAAGGCAATGCCTTTGGAACCTGGTCCAAGTGTATGGGGATCTCTTATTTCTGCTTCTGAGATGCACGGGAATTCTGATATGCGAGATCTTGCTTATAGCTTCCTTATTCAGATAGAACCAGAGAACCCCTCAAATTATGTCTCACTATCAAATACATTTGCTTTTTCCAAGAGATGGGATGCTGTAGCCAAAGTGAGAGAAACGATGAAACAAAAAGGTCTAAGGAAGGCACCCGGGTGCAGTTGGATTAGTCTTAATAGCAGGATGCTTTGTTTCTATGTTGCTGACAATAAGCATTCATGTTCGAATTCAATCCACAAGATGCTGGAGAGCCTTGTATTAGTAATGAAGGGAGCTGGCTGTTCTCCTGATTTTGTAGAACTAATGTAGCTTCTTTTGTTACTGATGGTTTAATAGGTTATTCTGTTAACCCCAGGACAGTTGAGAAGTGTCATGCATAAGCTATATGGTGCTGCAAATGGCTTATATTTATCTTATTATTGAAGCAGAACAACATGGTATCTTTGGCAACTTATAAGCCCAAACATCCAAATATCTGTTCTCAGGTCTGTATTATGTTATCTCCTTTATCTTCTTCTGCTGTTTATATTTATATTGCTTCTTTCTTTCAGTAGAAAAGAAATGTAAATTCTTTCAAGTCATTAAATAAGTGAAGGCAGCAATTCCATAACAAAAAGAATCTATGCAAGTTCAAAACTAAATATGAACCGGGTAGTATCTAATGTATAAAATTTATCATTTTGAGTAGAGTAATAGAAAGGAGTAGGGCAAGGAGGAAGAATAGTAAAAGTTGGATAGGTTTGTCTCTAGTAATTCATGGAATTCCCTCCTTAAATTTTTTATTATGATTGTTGTGGTAAACAAGATTTAAGAGTAAGGACAGAAGTAGTGAAAGGGTAACACCTGAGACTGAATGGTCTCGTGTATGTTTTAATCCTCGTGAAGCATAATATTCAGAATGATCAATTGCTATTAAGTGAGCAATTTAATAAGCGATAATATGAAATTGGCATGCCTTGCTAAAAGGTATAGAACTTTAATGCAACTTATTTGAGCATCTGTAGTTTTATTTATATATATTATCTTATTTTATCGAAACTAGATTCCTCTAATGGCAGTGATTTCATATGTTATCTTGTGAGATTTTCCCATTATCATATTTCTAAAATTTATATTCTGCCAAACATAGAATATAAGTGATGTTGACACTAGACAGAAACTGTTCTGGTTTAGTTTATGAGATCACTGAATCTTGATGAGGAATAGAAAAATAAATGTATGATGTTTGTTTAGAAGAACATTGTGCTTGATGTATATGTTTGTTGTGTTCTATAAAGAAATAGCATAAAACTGTTGCAAAGAAGACTTTTGTGTTTCAATGCGTAACATTCAGACTGCTTGTTGAATGAGTATAATTCAATAAGGGATCTAGTATTGCAGCAGTGTGCCTAGAAGAGGACTGAACTTCCACACCTCGCTACCACCCCCCAGACAGGCAGAATGTACAGAGATCCGAGCTATGTGGATATATATATATATATATATATATGCATCTCGTCTGAAAATGTACGGCAAATTTTCCTCTCCAGTCGCTTATGTTTTGTTTTGCAATCCTTCTAAGATTGGATACAGTAGATTGTGAAACAAGAATTATGTTTCCAAGACCATGTAGTTGGGTACGTCTTAAAGTGTTTCAATCTATGGAGCGGCACGAAAGAGCAGAAAGTGGGAAGCGGTAGTATGATATATACTATCAGAATGAACACTGCTGGAGTAACTTTCAAAGACTATCATGTCATCTAAATACCGTAGGAGGAGCTGCTTGCGAGGAGTCATTTTTAGCTGCTACTGCTATACTACTGGGAATAGGCTCCCCATATGGTTAGACAAACATGTACTGTACTTTATTTTCCTTTAAATTTAGTCAATGTATAATCAATTTACCTGGGAAAATTCACATTGAAGATTTAGATATATTTCTCGATCCACATTTTGTGGGAGGTCTATTTTTGAAATCCATAAGTTTAAGTAGGATCAACAGAATCATGAAAGTACAAATGAGTATCATATGTAACTTTTATTTTTGGGTTAGTGTTGATAGATTACTTTGACTTTACTTAATGTCTACTTGCTTGATCTTAGGCCTGAATATTTTTAATTAATGGAAGTAATACTAGACAACAAGAGTGAAGAAAGAAAGGAAGCCACATGCTTCCAAGAGGAGACTCTATTTCACCATCTTTTGAATGGAATCTAAATTGGTGATGCATCTCCTCTTCAACAAGGAGATGACCTTTTTCCAAAACCCCAAAACATTCTACATGTAGTTCCACTTCCGATTTTCTGAGCTATTTGCCAACAAAAGAATAGTCTACAAAACAACAACAAAAACAAAACAGAGTGATGGAACCTCGTGTCATTGAAAAACCCTCAAAAGAATTAAGACAATACAAGAATGGGGCTCAAAGCAATAATAGGGGCTTACATTCGCTAAAGAATTTCATCTTCAAGAAGATACATGTCAATGACCTCCTTCTGAAGTCCCAAAACATCCTTCATGTAGTTCCACCAAGGTATCTTGCCACTACAAACTATTCTACAAAAACCCTTGCTTCAGCAGAGAAGTAACAAGACAAAAAACAGTGGGACTGAGTGGAAACAATATGATGCCCCCTCTATCGATGCATGAACAGCAGCTCAGCAACTAGAAGAATTATGAAGCACCAATGTGGATGCCAAGCAATGACATGCTTTCCTGTTCAGTATCCATCTCCAATAAACTGTGTTAGAACTGAAACGTTCATTCACCTCTTATGTCTCAGATTCTCTTTCCCGCCGGTAGGTAAAAACTGAACCTAGAACTACTCTTCCGACCCTTCTGTTTCTTCGAGTTCTTTTACTTATACCTTTCTTTCTTTGCTTGGCAGGAGAAGGTTGAAACATGGGTACATAATGAATCCATAGTAAAGGCACTAGAGCTGCAAGAAACTGTAGCACTACTCCCATAGGCAGGCTCGAGTAATCACCGGATGTTATTCCAAGCAGAGAGCCCACTCCAATGCCCCAAAACCCACTAACTATGGATGATAAACACAAGGCTGATGCTAAGAAAGAAGTGAGAGATCCTTCACAACCCCGTGGACATAAACTAGCAAATAGAACTGTAAAAGGAAGGAGCTTAAATTGTGCGACCGTTTCTGCTAAACCCGAAAAGCAAAGGGTAAACAACTCGTTGGGAATTCCCAATTTAACATTTATCTGTTTTACTAGAACGAGGTCAAGAAGAAGGGATAACGCATACAAAACCTGCACAGCTCCAACTAATTTCCTCATAGAAAGGTTCTTCCAATAACAATCATAAAGTACGGTCATGGAAAGAAGTACTAACTGGCTAACCACTCTTGACATCCCAATTATTGAAGGATCAAGGTTTAAACATTGCGTCTGGTAGCAGAAGATAGAACCTGACAGAATTGGAACCATTGCGATAGAAGCTACAATCCAAGTAAGAGGGCGCAAGATGCTTTCTTCACTAATAGCTGTTACAAGATCAGATACCTGTTTTCTGATACCTTCCAAGACTGATTTCCTTACAACACCACAATCTGATGGTGGTTGAGGTAAACCAAGAGAAGTTTCTCTTATTGTGGACGAAATTGCAAGTTGAAAGGAAAGTAGAACCGAAAATATGAGAAACATGGTCTTGGGTTGCACTTTTAGCAAGAAATATCCCCCTACTAAGTTGCCGAGGATTCCACCCATAGCTAAAGCCATGAATGCATAAGACTGGAGGCTATCTATCTTGTGTTTTTGGCCATACTCTGCAATTAGAGCATCATTTGCAACTTCCACAATAGATGCTCCAAGATTACTTAGAAGAACGCACGCCATAAGGGTAGGAAGAGCTTTACTTGCAACTGGAATTAATGCCAATGGACCCCAAGACAGAACCTGCAAGAGGGCTGAGAAATTTGATTCCTATGAGAAATGTAATTTCCACCAGACTAATCAATTAATCAACTACAGCTCTTCATATCGAATTACTAACCATACTAGTTCAGCAATATACAATAGCTGTAACATTAGAATGTACAAGAAAATCCATTCTCTTCCATTCCAAATATGATTTATTCCACTTTCTTGACTGAAACACGTTGTATTCACCAATTACCAAGATTTAAAAGATTTATCACTAACTTTGAGATAAAAAAATAAAATATTTACATATAAAGAAATACAACAAACATCAAGATTTGCTAAAAGTTTAAGCCAGCCTTCATTCAAGATTAGTGAACATCTACTATTCCAAGGAACCGTAAAGGGCCTAGCTACTTAGACTCCATTCTAAGTTTGAAAGAACTTTCTAAAGTAGATGAAGACAAACTGAATCCAAGAAGGAACAGTTGAAATGGGAAAGAAAGAAAGAAAGAAAGCAAAACCAAATTAAGAGAAGAAGAAAAGAACAAGATACAAATACAATCAATCAATATAACAAAGTGTCAATATTGGTCAGAATCTTAAAAAGAGAACAAACTTACAAAAAAAGAAGCAAAATGAGAAAAGTATATGGGTTTAGTAAAAGAACCAAAACACACAAACTTATAACAAACCACCAACATGAAGCCCATAAATAACAAGATAAGCAGCACTCATACATGAATTTACAACAAGAAAACACACAATCTTTATGAACATGATAACAAAATCAAACAATGAAAATGGGAAAAGTTTGTGCTTTTATATATTTATGGTTTCAAAAGATAACAGCATAGAAGAACAGAGAAGGTAATTAAGGAGATGATGAGAAAGTAAGTAACTTAAGTAACTAACCTCCAATGGAGACATAAGGAATCCTATGAGCGCCCCCAATATAGAAAGCATCGGATAAGATTCCATAAAGAGGCTTTGCCCCCCAGGGTAGGTGGAC
>JAYMTT010001011.1:0-10682 GCA_036898025.1 Hypseocharis bilobata
CTCAGTATTGAACCTGAAACCAGCTATAGTAGATTTGTCTATCTAACTAAGATATTTCCCATCGGTTATCCCCTCATTTCATTCTAAACCGCGTAGTGGGGCTCATAAGGAAATACATGCATTTCACTGGCTTATCTTATTTCTTGATATCTTAGTCAACCATAAAAGGGATTGTATTGTCACAAAAGGTCAACTGAAAAAGGCCCCTGGCTGATGCTATTTCGAACCAAGTGGAGAAGGGAAGAACCAACAGTAGGCCAGAAAGGTTGGTAAAAACCGGCTTGGAAGCCATCCGGGCCCAGATGGTGAAGAATTATACTGGACCCTTAGCGGCACCTGGGGCGTAGAGACTTTATTGCTAAATGAAGGTGCGTTAGATACTGTACCCTAACTAACCTGGGGCAGAATGATGCTTTATCGTGAGATTCTGGTTTTTCGTATACTTAGTTGGAAAACCCACGGAGCGGTTACGTTAAGTCTACTGGGTCGATAGACACAGGTTACGAAAGTATGCTGAGGAAGATAGACTCCGGCTGAGGTTGGTTACGAGATAGAGTTGTACGACTCAAGGCGCGGAGCGGGCTGTGGGTATCCACTGGGATTGTTAATGATTGAAAAGTTAGGCTGTCTTTCACCGACAAGACCTCCTATCCTAGACTCATTTCACACCAACTAAATCGTAAGCTTAATTCGAAAGACATTTGCCATCTTATATTACAGCCTCACTGAGTAACGAAAGGAAATACAAGTCCATCCTTACATAGCTTCTTTCTGAGACAGGATTGAGAACTAAGTGAATTTATCCAGTCCAGTTGAGGCATGATTGAAAACAACTTGACTGATACTCCATGGAATAGGGATCTTGTCGCATAAGTAATAGCTGGAGTCCAATCACGGGTAATCCTCTGACTAGCACTTACTCTGCGTGTTGCGACTTAGCCTAGTTAACACTCTCCCTACAGCCTCCTTGCTGCCCTGGCAGGTACCCTTTGTTGTGTAGTTTTCCGGGTATGAAAGAGGTATTGATTAAGTCCTTTTCCTGGTAGATCATACTCCTCCAACATCGGACTGAACTTTTGAGAATGAATCGCTCCATCATCAATCAGTAAAGTGGATATAGAACTACAGGTTTTTCCGGGGAGGGAATGAGAGAAAAAAAAGGGAACCAAACTCCATGACATTAGCAGTAGACATCTTGGCTTAAAAAACGATTAGGATTTAGATCCCTCGATGCAAGAGCTTAGTTACTTTGTTATGGTGTGCCAGGGTTTTCTCTTGATACGGACGCTGCAGGGCTATATCTTTGCTTAAAGCTAAAAGGGCTAACCCAGTCCCAGGCAACGTACGGGCTCTATCCAAATAGAAACCAATTACAAGACAGAAGTGAAAGCCCCAGCTTACAACAAAGGCAGGAACAAAAGAAAGGGGGATGAATAAATAGGGTCATGTAGGGTAAAGTCAAAAGCTTCATGCCTTAGCTAGTAGGGAGATGGTCTTTCCACAGATGGGAGAGGGTCCGTAAGGAGGGACCGTAGGTTTAGACATAATACTGAGTTTATAAACTCAGGTGACGTTTAGTGTACTAAGTCTTACGACTTAGGTGACGCGTTGTATACTGAGTTGTTTTCAACATCTTATATAGAAGCACTCTTGAAATTTCCTTTTCGTCTCTTTCTTTTTCCTCTCGTCAAAATAGCATCTAGAAATCATTTCTATAGAATTCATTCATTCAATCACTTAGTCTCAAGAGGATTGGATTCCCACTTTTTGCTACTTATATATGGGCTAAAGTAAGCATTTTTTGCATATTTCAGACCCACTTCTAAAGGTAAATCGGGGTTGCTACCGAAATTACCGATAAAATGCAATTAATTGCTACTTCCCCGCTTCGCCCAATCATCCTGTTCAGTCAGTTAACTGAATATGTAGGCTTTTATTGGTTGCTTGTTGTTTTACAGTCTGAGTTTCCGTTCTACAGGAATAGTAAGGAATCTATCCCTCTAATAAAGCACTAAAAGGATGAATTACCTTTTCATAATAGTAAATAAGAGTCCGCATTCTTATGCCTTCCCTTGGGCCTTTTGGTCTGATACCACCTATAGGCACGGATTGTATGTCCATTTTTCTATAGCAAAACGGTACCAGAATGTATGAACGTAAAAGCAAGGCTCCGATAAGGCTAGTTAAGGTGCTGCTTATGGAGGTACTTGACTTGATTCTCAGACTAGAAGGAGTAATTACCTTCTCGTAATAGGAAGTCAGAGACCTCATCCTTATCCCTATGGTTTAGACCTATGGGCGCAGGCAGCCGGTGGTTATAGTCCCATCGTGTACTTCGGTTGACCCGACTCTGACTTCTATCGTTGCTACTGATCTACCTTTCCCCATACATAAGCTGTCACTGTCAGAGACGTCACTCCGTACCAAAGCTTTGCTCTTGTCACTTCAGTAACAGATGTTCGTTCCTTAAGCACCTTCGTCACCTCGGGTTGATGGTTTCAGGGGCTTCTCCCCATCCTGGTAAAAACGGAAGGAATGGGTGTTTTCGTCTCAAGTTTGCTGTTCCCGGGTGGGCATTGGGCTAAACAGCGATCTAATCTAATAATCTTTCTTTCAATGATAACATCTTCAGCAAGAGCTAGTAATCCCTTAGGTCCCGGGCTCATGGTGTATATCATCTACGAATAGAATATAATCTCCTTATTCTGCTTGTTTTGCTTCTTCTCTTGTGAGCCCAGTAATTCCTTGAGTTTTAGGAGTAGAGTGAATCCATAGAGTCTAAATGATAAATACTAAATTCTGTGATTTCACCATAGTTTTCATCATCATAATATCAGGAATTCTATTCCCCCATTCCGAGTAGTTAGCTATAATCCCTACGGTCCTGGGCGAGGTCAGCTACCGGTTGGAACGTGGCTGCTCGGGATTGCCTGTAATTGTCCCCTTTTCAGATAGAGCTAGTAGCCTGAGGGTCTTGAGCTCTGGGCCGGGTTTTGATATAATCGTAATCTACTCCTCGTAATTCTTCCATCTTCAGTAAGAGCACGTAGTCCCCAAGGTCTGGGGCTCGAGGGGTGAAGGTTGGGCATAAGGAATCTCTTCTTGTAGGGGTTCGGTTCCTATTATCTATCTGTCTGTTTGTTCCTGTCCAGTTGTATGTAATGGTAACATCCCTAGCTGGGTGCTCTCATCCTTAAGTCTCTAGCTCTGGGCTTGGGCTGATGAAACTATCTAATCATAATCCCAGGAATGAATACATATTCCGGAAGAGAGCAAGTAGTCCCGAAGGCAATAGCTCTTAGCTGAATGAGGAATACCAGGCAGTGAAGCTTGAGGAATACGATCTTATCCGGCATCTCCGGACATGGTATCTCCGGATTCAGTGGGTTAGATCGGAAAATGTGGTGAAACAAGACCTTCTTTCCATTTGCATTCCGTTGGTTCTAATGGCTATTGCTCTTTCGTTTCATAAGGAAAACAACATTCAGCAAGCAGTAGACTGAGATAGTACCCGCGTGAGTCTTCTTCTCGGATTGGATTTCTGCAACGATTAAGGCGCGACATAGGAAGCGAAGTGCGATAGCATGATTGGGAAGCTGATCTACCTTCTTTTCCTTTCATTCCGGAGGTTAGACTGGTTGCATTCCGGCGGTTCTAATGATGGCATTCCGTCGGTTCGAATGCTTTGACAATGAATCCCTTCTTCCTTCGGTTTCGGACCTTAATCATGCAGGAGAATGAGCTACCCCCCGCGTTTGATGAAGGAATTGTATAGCCTTTCCGCTCTTGTAGCCAGCAGGGGCAGAAGCCGAGACGAAAGACATGAAGTTCACTTACTGAACTAGCTGACTTCACTAGCTTATCTTATTTCGATATGAATGTTCCATGTGAGACCTATAAACCTATGGCTTAATTGTCCCATTCTTAAAATCCTAGATTCTCAGGCAGGAGCAGGAATGGTTGAGATAGTCGATAGACGAAGGAAGAAAGGATCGGGATTAAGGAAAGTCACCCCCAAGGCAACGACGAAAGGTGCCGTTAGGTAGAGTTGATAAACTCAGTAGTGGTTCCGTGGAAAGAAGAGAAGCCGGCAACCAGGAGATAATAATAAGACTTGCCTGTCACTAGCACTAGTAAACTACCCTTCAACATGGGCAGAATAGAGTGGTTCAGACCGATTCTACCAATCAGCATGATACCGCTACTTTTCACACGAATCCGGACTTCTAAGTGGTCAATGACAAGGCATCTATTCGTGCCTTTCTTACTATACCATTACTCGAGTGCTCCTTTAACCCCAGGGAAAATGCAAAGAGCCGGTATCAATTAGTACTCATCAGAATGGAAAGCAAGGCAGCAAGCCACCTTAGGATCCTGTTCTACGAAATGAACAAAGAAGCCTTGCCATACCTAAGGAGCCTTTCCTCCTATGGCCTCAACAGGGAAGAGAGACTGACTAAGTCAACAAAACCAGGTCCTGGCTAGCCTCTCATGAAGATAAGGGTATGGCCTCTATAAACGTTGATTAAAGACCCTCATTCAGTACGAGCATCTTGCACCCGCCCTCGTGCCTTGGGCATGGCATCCTATCTATAGAGGTTCATTCCCTCAGACTAAGGTTTCGATAGTATGCTGAGTTTAGAGATGAAGGGAAAGACGCGTAAGCTCTTTAGCCTCATTCCCAGAGTCGTACAACTCAACTACTCTTAGCTAATGAAAGAACAAGCCCGCTCCGCGCCTTGTCTCGTTCGTTCTTGCGTTCAGAATAGCTCGGTTAAGTCATTATAGAAACCTTAGACAACTTACCTTCGCTTTGTTTCAAGATGGAGTAATCTCAATCTCAAAGAGGTTTTCATTCAAGAGGGAAGTATATAAGCATCTTGCTATGAAGGTTCAGTTAACAAGGTTGAGTTGTTAAACTCTGCTAGTATCTTAGTGCGAAGATAAGGCTAGCTTTAGCTCGACAGAATAGATCTCTTTCTATATTACGGAATTTTACAACTATCGATATCATACCGGGATTGAGTGGAATGAGGCCCTCACGAGAGAAGAAATAGCGCTCGCGTTAGGAAATAATAGATAATTACTTCCCCTATTCTAGGCTTGCTTTGCTCCGGTACTGGTTAATGCCAGCGACCTTTGACTTTGCTATGTCCTTCAAGCCATACATGAAAGCTATAGATAGCGGTTAGCTTTAACCTTTACGTAGTATATCGAAATATAAGAGAAAAAGTCACACAGACTCAAAGAGAATTGAGGAAATAGGAACCCACGGGGCGGTGACTGGACCATACTCGGATAGGAAGCCGGATTGGAATCTTCCTAGAGCGCTTTCTTCTAGAATTGCTATCTATAGAGTCGCTGGATTCCCTAATGCTTGAGTGATTGGATCCCCATCCCCGGCTACAAGTCCCTTCCGATTCTATTTCTATTCCTCCGATCCACTAGGCAAATTCCTAATTACCTCCTTCTTCACCCCCTCAACTGGAGATGAGAGTGAGATTTTCCACAATTTCATTGCCTATAGCTGAAAAAGCTTACTCAAGCATTTGACCTAGGCGGGGATGAATTTCTTTTCGCTTTTTTCATTTCACATAGACCCAAATCCAAATTTGCCCAACTCCGTTGCCTTTTTACTTCGTAGAAATGGTCGAGTAACGAAAAAAACCGAGAAAACACTTTCTTTTTCTGTGAAAAGTTGAGGCCACTATCTGTGGGCGAAATGCAATGGAATTGGGTCGTATTGACCAGAGTAGGCAAAGCAGTTCTATGCAATCCTCGGTTTCCATTCTTATGGTATCCTGACCTCCAATCCAAACCTTTCACTATGTAATTCATAAAGAAGCTATTCTTACTAAGACTAAGAAGGGAGAGACTTTAAGTGAATTGAAAAATCCTGTTAGTCTACACATAAATCTTCTTGGTGACAGATACGATCCTCTTAAAGAAGAAGGTTACGAGCTCGAGTCAGTGCTAAAAGCCCAAGAGCGGATATTTGATAAAAAGGACTTTCTCTGTCTTAATATCGTATTGAAAGTATTCAAATTTCTTTACTTAGTGTTTCCAAAATCAATCACTGAATAGCTATGGTAAACCAATCGCTTAGTTTTGAGCTATGGAAATGCTTGATTCTTCGTCATTCTCTCTCTACCGCATCCTTACAGTGAGTTGAGTTGGATCATCCCGATAGGCTAATGTAGACTTTCTTTCCAGTGTCTATCGACCGAGCCAACTTCGTTGCCCAACTCGGTCGCCTAATACAATGAATTTCCTGTAACCACGAAAAAGTCAGGATCGAACTATGCTCTACGCCCAATCATCTATCGACTACTTTGCTCTCTTTTTTTTATCTCCTTCTTCTGTCACCTTTGATCCCAGACAGGGGCTTGCTTTCCTTATTGAGAGGCCTGCTCATCCAGGAACCAACCTACTTTCATTACTGTCGAGCCATTAACATCCCTTCGGTCAAAGCAAATCAACTTCCTTCTTCCAATCAGTTGACACTTCATTTCATTCTTCACCTTCATTTCTCAATAAAGCACTGCTTCGCATACCTCTCCACTAACGGGATCAACAAGGGACTGACAAGCTGCCTCATTAAGTCTTGGACACGGCTCACAATTACTAGCATCCAGCACCCTCCCATCACCCTCATAAACAGCTTGGAAATAGCTCCTAGCATTTTTCTCCAATTGCACAGAATCATCACACCATTCATCCTTTAATAGCCGTAATCCGATTTCTTCTACGCCTACAAACTGTAGAGAGGTGAAAGAACTTCGTATTACGCTCACCATGAACAATCGACTTCACTCTATTTGATACCAGAACCATTCCTCTTCTTGCAAAATTATATCATATTCCTTAAGCAAGTCTCGCTCCAATCGAAAGTGCTCGTGAGAGTAGCCACGCGACAAGACCCGTTGCACACCCTCCAACCTAGCTTCCACATGTTTTTTACGTTTGAAGAGGTGCTTAAAATCTGTTTTATTCCAATGGAGCAAGATCCGCTGTAAGTGCTCAGTAAGGCTCACGACATCCACCGACCCCGTGACCCAGTTCTCCTGAACAAGCCGAGAGCATCCATCATGATCCAACCACATGGCCTCGAAAGGAAATGGCTTTTTCTCCCGTGGCACCCGTGCACCACCATGCAACGAGAGCAAAAGGGGGCAGTGATCGGAGTATTTACGCGGTAAGTGCCTCACTGAAGCTTCTCCAAACATAAGGCGCCAAGAATCACAACATAAGACCCTGTCCAGCCGCCTCAATTTTCTGCTAGTGCCTGCTTGAAGATTACACCAAGTGAAAGGTTGACCATGGAAGCCCATATCAATAAGCCCCCCAATATCAATCCAGTTACGAAATCGAGCAACCTGGTTACTACGAAGCGGTCTCCCACCCCTTCTCTCCGAGTCCGCTGCGATCTCATTCATATCACCAGCTATAACCCACGGCATGTTCATATTCGCAGCAAAGGACGCCAACGCGTCCCACAACAACTTTATCTCACTCCACTTCGGCTTCGCATACATGCAAGATAGGACCCAAGCAGGTTTACCATGCGAAGTGACAGAGAGATGAACCAACTGGGCACTAGCACCCAGAACAGCAAATTCAAAACAATGTTCCACAGACACCAAATACCTCCGGACCGTCCAACAGAGTCCACTTTATACCAACGAAACCCAGCTCAGAAAGACGGGAATCCGCAACGGTTCCATTGATTTGAGTTTCAAACAAAGCCACAAAACCAATCCGGTTACGATGAACTATATCTTTATTGAAAGGTGCGGAGAAATTTATCCGACCCCGCTCCCCTACAATTCCAGAATAACATATTCATTGAGAATGAGACGAAGAAAGTACCCGAGTAACGCCAGCGTCGGGCCCGACTGAACTTTGACCATCAACATTCTTGACAAACCCAAGCATCTCGTAGATCTTCCACATTCAAGCAAAAGGAGGTGAAGGATGAAATTCAGTGTTAACTGATTGAAAAAAGAAATGACTTTTCTGTTAGGTTCTTAATAGCCCGCTTCGCTGCCCTACGCTCTACTCTACCAGATTAGCGTGGCGGTAGTAGCTCCATAGTAGCCCCTGTGCAAGCATCTTAGGCGTAATATGATAGGCATAAGCATCTCCGTCCGTTTGGGGTGAGATAGATGAAATGTATCCTCATCCGTGGTTGGAATCAAGCCGACGTGCATATCTCTACGGAACGAATCCCCGGCTATTAGTCATCACTCCGTGTATGAGTAGGCCAAGGCAGTAGGAGAGAAAGTGACTGTGGGTCATCATGGGACTCTGACCTAGACCAGCGTATCCAATACCAAGACGACTGAGAAAGTCAGGGATGAACTACAGCAATTGCGCAACAGGTCTTAGCGAAAACCACTCCCCAAACAAACATACCAAAGGGTCCCATGGAATAAATAGTGAATTGTGTCGCGGAGAGGAGATAAGTGACACAGTATCTCCTCTACATATACAGTACACAATCAATCCGGAATGCCGCTGACCAATGCCGGCTGACAGACAACCCGAGGTCGAACAAGTTCCTTGTGAGCGGGGTGTCAAGAAAGATAGACATAATGAGGTCTGATAATGAGAGGTAGAACACACCCCCATCAAGATTGGATGCGTGCCCGGGATAGGAGTATTCCCTTAGTAGCTCAGCCTGAAATGGCTACAGGGTTTGAACAGAGAGAAGGGGGCATCAGCCCGAGGACAATCTCTCTCTCAAATATACATGTTGATGTTGACTCTTTTTTCTTTTCTTTGCTGATTCCTCTCAATAGAATTTGCCATGTTGCACTAAGTTACTTACGGATGTATGCATGCAGTCCGGGAAAACTTTCGGGTGAACACCCATCCAAACAAGTAGGGTCAATAGTTCAGCATTTAGGCCGTAACATTTAGCAAAAAAAAATCTTTCACCCAACAAGTGCTCTCCGAACCAAGCTAGATAGTCTCCTATCACTAGGCTCACCAACCAACCTGGACTTTTATTCTTATTATTCCTACCGCAAAAGCATAAGGATTGTTTCCAAGAGTTCCCATATGACATAAGCGCTCTTGGGTGGGCCATTCCATCAAATCTTGGAGAAGGGGCCAAATCTCTGGATGGTCGGCGTGGCGATAGGCTGAGCTTCTACGACTGCCTTCCCAGCCCTTGCAAAGACTGAGCGAGAACGGTAAGGGGCGCGTCGTTTTGCGAGAATGCTATTCACTGGGGCAAACAAGTCTGGGGTTGGTGGGGCGGATTAGGAATGCGAAGGCCTTTCCATGGAGACCCGGGAAAGAAATAGCTATGCTATTGACCGAGCCTTAAGTACTGACTTCGAATCAATAGGCCTCTCTTTTTTTTCTCATTTTCTTTGAGGCGGGCCAAATAGAGAATGAAATGCAGAAATAGGGGAACCAAACCTTGTTTTTTGTTTAAGGGCTGCTCGCTCTACCGAAGTACCAAACAAAGGCTTTCGAGTCGCAATAGCTCCTCCCTCTTACACGATGTAAAAAAGGCTTTCAGCAGCGCCCAGAGTCTATCAACTTTCATACTCTAAACCAGAGTCTATCAACTCAGTATACTTCATCCCAGTGTCTTAAACTAAGCTATTTCATAGTAAGAGTGGGCAGGAGTCAACGTTCTTATAACGCTGCTAATAGGAATAGTAGTAAACCTGTTCTTCCTTACTTTCTAAATCAATAGAGCTAGCGATAGCTTTATTATGAGACTTACTTGCGACCTCTAGGCACTCGCAACTCTTGTTACGAATTACGCACTCACTGCTCTTACTGCTCTTCAGTGTGGTTCGCTTTCTCTTTTTATGCAAATATTTAGTTAGATGTCATATGGTAAGGGATTGTTATGAATCAAATAAGGTATACAAATAAGGTAAAGAGTGAAAGAAATAGGTAGGATGCGCCCATCTACCCAAAATCTGGCTTTATTTGTTACTCCTTTATGAATGTAGCTCTGTATAAGGTAGCTCAGCAGATCAGTATGGGTATGGATTGCCCATTAGGAATTTGGACTGAAGTGAGATCAGGCCTGCATTTTGTGATTTTTTATAAGCCGAAATTGTTGGCAACATAGTCACTGGCTCCAATGTCTATGACCCATGGTCTTGGACTGGGTTTTCCTTCCTTACCCACTTGGTTGAGAGTGTTTGTGTCAGAGGTTGTGGCAGTCGCATTCACCATTGCATTAGCCCATTGGTTTGCCGATCTTGATCAGACGAAGGTACTAGCACCGATTCTAAGCTCCGTCAATTCCTGGAGCAGTTTTTTTTGCGAAAAAGGTGATGGATCCCCACTTTATCCTATGGGTTTAGCACTAGACGCAATGGCTCCTGGCGATGGAGTTCCTCGATCACCGGCGCCGGCGCAGTTCCCTTTGGGTTTCTACTGCCACTCATTCCACCAATTCAGATATCCAACTAATTCAAAACAGCTTTCCTTATTATTGTCTGATTTGTTGCAGTGCCCATATTTTACTCGATCGCCATTTCGAGATCGATTCGAGTTTCTGCCAGCCGCCAATGTACTATTATGGGTAAAAAGAGTAGCACCTTCAATTTTGAGGGTTCTCCTAGCCACCACTTATTTTTGTTTCTCTTCATGTGCAACGATCGCGTATGCCCTGCTCAGTGTAGGTAGAGGCCCATGCCCAAAGATTT
>JAYMTT010001012.1:0-10682 GCA_036898025.1 Hypseocharis bilobata
TGATTAGAAGTCAAATTTAATTGTTATATCACGTGTATTCAACAAACAGTCGACACTAGCACGAATTTGTACATATTCGGGCTGAAGAATCAAGACCGATTCCTCATCGGGCTAGATTACTTGTTTAGTGATAAACAAGATCCAGCATGTTTTCATTTCAACTCAAAAAGACATCTAATGGAGGCAAATTTAATGAATCCTTTTCACATTCATCTGTAACTACACTTATTAGCATAATGTAGTTCAATAAAAGAACAAATAGCTTCATGATTCCTCTAGGCCATGTAAATAGAACTATTTTCGGAAATCCATCAATGTAACTTTATTTTTCGGAGGTAGAAGTCATAAAACCTTTACATTTAAAGCATCATCTGAAAATGAGACGCAAGGAATACCATTATTGACAGCTGCAAACATCTGATGCATATCCAGCTTTGTAAATTTATACATATAGATGTGAGGAAGAGCAATAGTGAAACCGCATTACTTAATGCTTAGCTAGGTTTTGAAGCAGAGATCATAACAAAAATTCCATTTCTCACGCATGTATATCCCACTAGTCCACATGCTTTGCACAGATCTTCTAACTCACGTTCAGACAGGAAGATATGACTTCCAGATATTTGCATTACGTTCTACAAGAAAAAGAAATTTCTAACATTAACAACACAGTCCTGATGGATAAGATATTAACAAAAAAAGACGAGAAGAAAAGAATACAGAACCATACAACCAAAGCTCACTACACGAGCAAGACAAAGTAGTTGGGTACACGCTGGCCTAACATGATGTCATTCTGAGAAGATATGGAACACTGATATAACAGTTTTGCGAAGAGACTTTGGTGGTCTAAGTACAGACCATAGAGGGGTAAAAGTTGATCCAGTTGAATTACATTATTACCAACTATAGTCAGTTTGTGCACATTCTACCTCCGTATAAATGTGGAGAATTGCATTTACTACTACAGGCATGCAAATAGTTGAGGACTGTATCATTGTACCTCGCGCAGCGTCCTCAAAAATGGGAGCAGACTAAGAGGGCCATCTAGTATGTAAGTGGTAGCAACAAACACTCCTCCAGGTCGCAACACTCGACTTATTTCAGCTACCTGTAAAAATAGTTAGATTATGAAAATGCAACCAGCATATATCTACCATACTTTTAGAAGGTGAAAAGGAGTAGAAGGCCAAGTTTAAGGGGTCACGTGAATTTACTATTTGAATAAATAATTACAAAAAATTACAAAAAAAATAAAGGAGAGATTGTTCTGCGAGAAGTTATTTATCTATTCATGCCACATCAAATGATGTTCACATGGATGAAAAAACCTTCAAGACATGAAGTGAAAGTCATATTAAGTCAAGAAAAATTAAATTATTGGCCAGTATCTCCATAACATTTCAAGTATCTATCCAGAATATCCTTGGTGTGAAGATATTTTCAGAAAGATTTTTAATACTTAAAATCAGTTGAAAAAATCGATTAAAGATTGTTAAAAATGCAAAGAAGAAGAACGTTAACATTTAAGAAATCTCAGACCTACTCAAGAATTTTGGAACAAATTTCAATCATAACCTCGGATTTAAGGCATGAACCAAGTACATCTCTTTTTAGATGTGAAATCTCAACTATTAAAGGTTATAAATTTTGAAGCCCCACTTAGAATTAAACCATCTTTAGTCTTGCCTTGCTATGTGGGCCTCACATGCCTCATTAATATAAATATTCAAAAGAAAGTATTTTATAGTTCGGATGGGCATAAGTAGATGGAGTAACTTCAACCGCCATATCTAAAATTAAAAATGCTAAATCCTCCTAAGTGGTGTGCCTAATAGTCCTCCTAATACTCACATGTATTAAATAACCCTTAAAAGTTGTATAAATTACCACAGAGGGTGTGGTGGACCTGATAGAAAGTGTGTTGCGCGTTTTATTAGAGTGAAATACTCTCTAGGATGATTTTATTAATATACACAATTGTGTATTTATAGTGGTACATGTATGGATAAAAGGAAATAGGGAAATAGGAAAATAAAGAAATAGGGAAATAGGATCCCATGACTTTGGGAACAAGAAATACAAGGTCAATTATACAGCTATGCTAAGGAAACAATATAGGAAATAATATAAGAAACAATATAGGAAATAAAGATTTGTTATGTGCTGCATTACAATTAGTACATTTATTATCCTCCCCATAAATGTGCGAGAGACGTCAAGGTTGTTGCTAACCCTTAGAAATTAACTCCATGCATTGAGACAAGAGATCAATAATAAGGTTTGAGTCTTGAATAGAATGTGTTTTGTTGAATAGCCATGATACACTACAAGAGACTTCGACTCAACAATCACTTTATATAACCATCGGGCGCAAACCATTGGGAGGCTAAGTAAAATCCCCCAAAGCTTTGGAACATAAATAGTGACAATCTTCATCTTTTAAATTCTCTTATTCCATAAAGCAATAGAAAGAGTACCAAGGCTAACCCCCCTACCATAGGCAAGCATCAACTAGGCAAGCAGAAGCACTCTCATAAATATTTATTTTGGTTCACCTATCCAAAATTCAAAATATTGATCACTCTCATTTTAATTATGGTTTTGTAATAATCAATTTATGAAAAATGTTTAAAATGAGAGAACAAGTTAATTGATTGTGCTTCCAATAGATATACACTTGATTTTGAGATTAGTCTACGGATAATCGTATTCGTATGAGTTTTGAAAGAAGAAAATGCTTAGAAATATTACAAACAAGAGTTATAAGGAAATAAAATGGCAAGAGAAGTGTTATTGGTGGAACATGTTCTATTGTTACATGTCTGAGGGTGTGAACTTAATGGCTCGCAAGTCTCATCATTTTCATAGACTTGAGAGAACAATCAATGTTCAATCAAACCTCTCCATTGAAGGCAATTAATTGTTAAAATTGACAATTTCAACGTAAAACGGAAGTGTAAATTTACAAACCGCAAGGATTGAAACTGAAAATTGAAGTTTTACACTCCAAAAGAATACAAAATGATGGGCTAATGGGTTTGGGCAATTTAGAGATGGGCCTAAGCCCAAATACCATCAAAGAAATCAGGCCCAATCACAAAAGTAAAAATACTGAATTTTTCAGAAAAAAGAAAAATGGAAAAGGAAAGACAAATCAAGGGTAGGAACTAGGAGTCGTTCTCTTCTCTACTGTCAGAGAGAGAGAGAGAGAGAGAGAGAAGCGAGCTCCTGAAAGTTTCCATATCCATCGTCTCCGGCAAAGTTTTTATTTTGTTTTGTGCGGAGTCGTGAGTTACAGTGAAGCATCGAAACTAAAGCCAGGCACGCTTTCGTATCAGCCAAAGGCTCTCTGCTACGTGCTTCTTCGATCTCACCTGTAAGTTCACTCATGGCTGTGCAATTACACATACAAATACAATTTAGTTATAGATTTTGGGAAATTTATTTTTCTCAATTTCGTAATATTATTGGCGCTTATTTTGGAATTCCATATCTGGATGGTTGCCGAGAAAATGAAAGAAAATAAAACAAAATAGAAGAGCGTTGTGTACAGTGAGGGTCTCGTGTTTTGTTTAATTTGTTTCATGGCACTATAAGCTTAATTAAATACTTGTGCCAGGCCGACCCGAGTGGAGGGTTTTATTTAATCGAGTTCGAAATGATAGAAAAATCAGGGATTACTTTAATTTTGCTTTATTTTCTTACCTTTTTTTTTCCAGCAACCAAACAGCTGAGGGTTTTGTCTGGGTTTCTAGATAATGGAGAACATTTATTAATTTTTTTAACCTTTCATTTCTGAGTTTTGAAGTCCAGAATTATCAGGTGAAATTTTGTTGATATGTATTTTTTGGGCGGTTTTGGTACTTAATTTGTTGTTTTTGAAACTTTGCATTTTATTTTCTTACCATCAAAACTAATGGAAAACATAGAAATTAAAATTCAAAGCATAAAAGATGCCCAGTTTTGCTAGGCTCAGTTTGTGGGGTGGTGATGAAGCAGGAGTGGCTTTGGAGAAAAACCTTAATTTCTTTGTACTTTTATCTAATTTACTAGAAACTGCATTTGATGCTTACTGATTGTCTGCAACATTTTCAGGTTAAATTTGGTAATAATCATGCTGGACGTGCAGTCCCTCGTGAATGACTTCCTCATCAAGATTAAAAAACGGTAAATTTGTATGTGTTTTGAATTAATAGACTAACTGGTCTATGGTGATTTCTTCTTAATTTTTAAACTGAGTACTTCTTTTCCCATCTATTTGTGGTGGCAGAAAGATTGAGGGCTCACAGGCAACGGCAAGGTTGACAGCTGAGTTGCTTCGATCAGTGATTTCGCAGCAGCGAATACCATATACAAACCAGGCGAGTGCTCTGATTGATGCTGTGAGGGCTGTTGGAGAGAAGCTGATCGCTGCAAATCCTGTGGGTAGGTATTTCAGTTTGTTTTGCTTTTAATGATGCAACATTTAAGTGATTTTATTTGGTCTAAAGACAAGGGTACAAGTTGCATGAATTTCTCTATCTATACTAGGAGTAAGCAACATGAGGTTCTGCTTGGCTGCCAAACCAGATAAACTAAACCCATAATTTTGACTTATGTGTGAAGATGCAACTGGCAATTTAAGAAACTAGAAGATTGCTCATTGCAATTTACTGTCCATAATTGCTTACTGTATTATCATTATATGTACATGAGCCATTACAGTCATGCTTCATGACTGACACGGTTCTCATTTACGGTACCCTTCGCTTTTGTTTTACATAAATTGTAATCTTTGTAATATGTACATCCACCATTTTCAGTCATTGGAGTAACTTAGCCCTCTACTTTAATATTCACATTAGTGGTACTTAGCAAATATGCACTCCATCTGTCCTGCTGTTATAGGGGGATACTCTCCCTGTAGTATTTCGGATTGGGTTTAGTTTCTCCAGATAAGATTTTAGTTTAGCTATTGTGACAAGGTTTTTCTTCTAGTTGCAATAATGTGACATCTCATAGGGAATATTGTCTTCCCAGTAAATAACCTGTTCAAAACTAGAAAGCCTTGCAAAATACATTAAGGAGATACATAAAGGGATCATATATCTTCATTGAAATAACAAAAGATACTGTAAATGCTTAAAGACCATAATGATGATGCTCTCAACTCAAAACTTCTTGGAGAAACAGTCCATGCATCAAATATTGATATTATGGTACATTTTTTGGACTTCAACAAAGTCTAACCTTTATTTGGACTCTTAGTGCATCTAAGTGAATGCGTTATTAGGTATGTTTCATATAGAAGCATGCGTTGGGTTATAGTGTGTTATGGGAGCCCTCAATTTACATGTTTCTTTGGCCAAGAAATGTTATCCACGACCATAAGAACTGTAAAGCTCTTGAATATAAGGAAAAAGACTAAAATATACTAGGAACCAAAGATAGTTAACAGAAGGTACTAAGAAAAAAATAACTCATAAAAGCTACGAATAATGAAAGATAATTCCCCAAAACTACTAGATCAGTGGTACTACCTATATCTTACTAGGGTACCACTTGTTTTCTTACATAGCCTTTTGTTTTAGTACCTATTCGTCCTAAATGTTTAGATGGCCAGACTTTTGGTTTTTTTTTTTTTTTCTAGTCGATTTTGGTCATTATTTTTTTATGCCTAGTACCTTGTCATTCTATATAGAATTTATTTTTTGTCATGTACTATTCGTGATATAATCTGGGATCTGCTAATAAGTGTAGTGGCTAGAGAACTTAGGGTTTTTTGGAAGCTTTTTCAATTTTTGATATATTTATTCCGTGATGTTTTATATTTTGTACTTTTCATATACGGATCATTGAGGCTTATCTATTGTTTCTTCTGAAAAAAAATGCATTCATATGATTGCAGAGCTTGCTGTAGGCAATATTGTGAGACGTGTTTTGCATATTATTAGGGAAGAGGATCTTTCTCTTGCTACGGCTGGTATTGCTGGGTTGAATTTAGTAGGTGTAAGTGATGATGAAGAAGATGCCGAGCGAGATGATCAACCTGTTTTATCAGCTGCAGCTGTTGCAGCTGCTGCTAGAAGGACTCTGCGGTCACCTTCCTTGCAAACCCTTCTTGAGGGGATGCCTGACTCAGCAGCTGTGCCTCACACTTCTTCATCAGGGGGTGATTCCGAAGGAAAGAGCAAATGTGAGCCTCTTCCTTTCTTTTCTAAGTGTCTTACAAATACTGCAATAAGTACATCTTCAGTTTCTATTTAGTTAGTCTATTATGCTCTGAGCAACATTAAGATTTGTAGTCTTGAAGATAATTGGGTCTAATTGTGGGTTCCTGTGGTCAATTTCGAATTTGTTCTTCTTCATGGTGGCTTGACAGGGTATTGGCAAGTGTCAGTACTAAAAGTGTTAGCATTTTTTGTCTTAAAAAATTAGGCAGTTTATGACTTTTGATGCTTAATGATCTATTTTCATGTGCAGCAAATGACAAAAATTCAAGAAGTCGGAAGCTAAAGCATGATGTCATTGAAGCAGTTAATGAACTTATTCAAGATATTACCACTTGCCATGAACAGATCGCTGAGCAAGCAGTGGAACATATTCACCAAAAGTACCTTGCTTCCTAAACTTTGACTATTACTGTTTTATTTTATTTCGTACAAAATGCTTTCCTACATTATGACTTATATCTAGGAATATTGTTTCTTCATGTATAGCCTTAATATATAGGAACTTTACATGTTAGCCTTAAGTTATGCATGTGCGTGCACACACACACACACACACACAGACACACACTTTCTGGCATTGACATGTTGAGTTTTAGCAGTTAACAATTTAGTTCAAAGACAATCTGAATGGTCCATGGAGACTAATCCATGTATACGGATGCTTAAGATTAAGTTTTGAAGACTTGCTATGAATGTTATATCATTTGAGTAGCTGAAGGATCATAGCTAGCAATAGCATTAAATGAACTGTGGGAGGTAAGGTGGATGTCATTAGATATAGTTCGTAAAACTAGTTTTCTCTACAATAGCTGTTGTCATTTGTTTTAAAGAGGGGGTCAAGATTGCTGCCTATGAAAATTGATTTTTTACCTTAATTTTTTTTTTCAATTTTTTCTGAGATCTATTAGAATCAGAGACTCAGAGTATAAGAAATGTTTTGAAGGGGTTATATATTAGCTCATATTAATATATTAACTTATTGATTATGATAATAGGTACTACTAAAAAATGGCTGCTCTTCATGGTTTGCTAAAGCCCTTGAATTTATTGGAGAAAGAAATTTCCATGTATATCATCTCAAAGTATTGCAGATTAATGTTCTGACAGTTTTGTCAAATGCATTATTTTCTTAAAGCTTTAATCAAGTAATCAGCAGTTGTTTATCACGGACAAAAATTGCTAAAACTATGTTGAAATTTCCTGTTTGTTTTGTTTTCTATGCATCACTGGGAAAGTTACATGTTTATACTTAGAAGTCTAAACTCTTTGGAAGGCCCTGCCTTTGCAGATTTATCTAAAATCTGGAGTTTTGTAAAAACAGTTGCCGACTTCCTAGGAGGTCCTAAGTCATAATCTTTTGTGTACTTAGTTTTACTTTTTCGAGTTTGTATTTATGATTTAATATCTGGAAATACTTTTTGTGGAAGGAGATAAATATGTTTTTCCAAGGAGATTCACTTGTTTGATCTAATCTGAATTGTACTATATTTAGCTTTCCAGTTTTCGCTGAATGTAGATATGAATGGAACTGTTATTTGTAGTGGATTGCAAATTTTGGCTTCAATGATTAGTCTCTAGAATGAAAAATTATGTTCTTAAAGTATCATTGAAAGAGGGGTGATGGAGGGAACGGTTATGGTATGGGGTTCTGAATTTTTTTAAAGGTTTGAATATCTTTTGCTTTAGAATTGGGTTTTTAAGCTGTATTTGCTTGTAAAATGTTATTTCAGAATGACAATCCTTTCTAGAGTTATTTGGCATTGCTAATGGGAAGGAAGCTCTTGTGGATTGTTGTGTGGTTGAGAGGGAATACTTGTCTTGGTAGACCTTATAGTAAATTCGATTTGGGACTGTGCCTCTGCCTCTGTCAAGAATATCCGATTAAAGGTTTAGAGACACGAGTTGGTTGTTTGGATTGGAAATTTAGTGGATTCTTCAGCTTGCTTCCACAGTGATTGTCAGAGAGAGTTTATTATAGTTTCTGATTGGTTCCAGAGTAGGTAGTCTGGATGCATATTTTTTTTTACCATAATAATATTTTTGGAGCTCTTTCTGGTTTTGCTGGGATGGCTTTAAGATCTATTTTGGTTCTTAAATTTTTTTTGTTCTTCTACTAAACGATAGGCAGGTCAAGAGTGGAGTGTTCTGTGTTTAAACTTCTTAGACTTCCTTGGGATGATTCCACTTAGTGAAGGGCTGTTTGTGAAGCTCTGAAGCTTGATCAGCTGTAGTTACCTGCCTGCTTTGGAGTTTTGTTTCCTGACCCTATATTCATGTACAAGGTTTACTTAAGACATGGTTGCCTTTCTGAAATTTTTTAGGACCAATGTAAAGTTAGTTGCTGTTTAAACTGGATAGCATGTGATGTCTGAGCACAAATGACCCATATGTATAAATTTTCTAAAGAGCTATTTTACATCATATTTGAAACTTACTGACAAAGCAGTCATACATTTTGCAAAATGGTACATCTTTATTTATCCATCTGGAACAACATGGGCATGCACACAGGCATTAACATATATGAGGTCATAATTGTTAACCACACTCATACTAACACATGCGAAACATCTACACACACGCACAGAGGTATTATGATTCTTGGTTGATTTTAGTTACCCTAATTTCTTAATGGTTTATTTGGTAATGCTATTGGCTTGAACTGTTAAATTTGTTGGCAGTGAGGTTATATTAACTTTAGGCAGCTCAAAAACAGTGCTGGAGTTCCTATGTGCTGCAAAAGAGAAAAAAAGGTCATTTCGAGTGTTTATTGCAGAAGGTGCTCCAAGGTTTGTAAAGCAATTAGCTACCTTCTAGGCAAACATAACTCCTTTTGGCTGCTTTTTATTGTTGATGTTTCCTTCTTGTTTCAATCAGGTATAAGGGGCATCTTCTTGCAAAAGATCTGGTTGCAAGGGGTTTGCAAACAACATTAATTACTGATTCTGCAGTATTTGCCATGATCTCCCGAGTGAACATGGTAGATGAGACATTTAGTTTGGTTGTGTATGTAATGTACTGTTTTCAGCAGCTAATGAAATTTGCGATATTCAGGTCATTGTTGGAGCTCATGCTGTTATGGCTAATGGTGGGATTATAGCACCTGTTGGGCTCAATATGGTTGCACTCGCAGCTCAAAGGCATGCCGTCCCTTTTGTTGTACTTGCAGGCAGTCACAAGGTAAACTTAGCACTGCAAGATCTCTGCTTGCATTTGATCATTTGGTAGAAAAATCGTCAGACAATGTCGAGTTGTCAGCACTAAACATTGTTTTGTTTATGCTCTGGTGTTGAATCAAGATAATATTATTTCAGTCCTGTGATTGAGGAAGCTTGCCAATCCATTGGAAAGTTAACTCAAAAAGTTGTTGTATTAACTTAATCAAACATGATAGTCCTCCTTTGAGTTTCCAATTTCACAACCGGATTTGAGGCCTGTAAGTGATGAAGCAGAATTTTGTGATTTTTGCATTGGTGGAATGCATATTCAAGATTCCTTTCTTTCTAGTCACTCTTGTTTTAATAGCATTCTTAGTAATTGCATGATACAGAGGGCAAACTTTTGCGACAACATTAAACATGCCAGAGTTGACAGAGAGGTAGTATGTATGTCGAATTAGAGGGATAATACAATTTACAAGAATGCTTAGCCTCTACAAACTCAAGTAATTAGCTGCTGGATGCTAGCCTCTATATCTATGCATCACAAATATTAAGAGTTGTTCCGAAGTTCGACACACCTTTAGAGTCTAGTTGAAGAAGTCCTGCACTCGCTATCATCCATCCTCAAGCATCTAATCTTGCATGACACAGCTAAATTTATCAGAAATCAGAACATTGTGCCTACACTATGATGTACTCTATTAGCCTTTATTGCTACAGCAATATCTATCAACGTGCATCCGAGTCAAGTTTACCATAATGCCTGCTATAACAGAAAATTTATTTCTTTTGGAGCTGCTCTGTCAAACTTAGAGTAAAGATTCTTGTATTTTTTCTGTCCTCTCTCTTTTCATTTTTCTTTGTTCCTTTTGTGTTACTGTTCACTGTTTAGCTACAAATATGCTATGACACTAGTTGTTAGATGGTATTAGTGTTTCTTACCTCACAGCTAAAACTTTTTGTTTGATCTCTGAGATACCAATGACTAATATATGGAGGCTTTCAACATCCTGTAACTTATTTGTTGGATCTGTGTTGATGTGCATTTTTGAAATGCTGTTTTTTCAACATGACAGTTGTGCCCCTTGTATCCACATAATCCAGAGGTTTTACTGAATGAGCTGAGATCCCCATCTGAGCTACTGGATTTTGGAGAATTTTCAGATTGCATGGATTTTGGAAGTAGCACGGGTTCTCTTCTTCATGTTGTCAATCCAACATTTGATTATGTACCTCCAAAGCTTGTCAGTCTATTTATTACTGATACGTAAGTTCAACTGCTTTTGCGGACAAAATAAGGCTGGAG
>JAYMTT010001013.1:0-10681 GCA_036898025.1 Hypseocharis bilobata
AGAAGAAGAAGAAGGCATGTGCCACACACATGACCTCTCTAACGGTCAACTGACTAAATTAATGGTCAAATGACGGTCAACTGACAGGATTAATGGTCAAAAGACGGAAAATGCAAAAAAGATTGATGACACAAACTTTAAAACATAGGAGAATCAATTTTTGCAACTTTCAAAATGGGGGGCGGAATAAAAATGGTCCAAAGTAGGAGGGGCAGTCATACAATTAACCCTAATAATAATAATAATAGCTTGAGAACCTCAATCACTTATACTCTCGCACGGACTTACCTTAAAAGGATCCTCTTTCCTCATTGGTAATCCAGTTATTGCACTCATCCCAGTACTTAGAGTGGATCACTCGCTTCCAGAAACTACCTTGTTCCATTGCTTTTTATTTGAATTTGCATCGTATAAATTAATTTTGGGGAGCTGTGCCTGTGCCTTTAGCATCCAATTATTAGACATCCTTCAACCTTTCATACATTCTAGGTGTTTTACCTTCATGGAAAACACAATGAAAAACACATACGTATATATGGACTTGTACTGGCATTTATTACTATATCTCTTTTCAATTTTAATATGACTTTTGTATATTGAATTAGGGAATCAACAGGGCTAGGGTTGAACAAATGGAAGCTCGATTGAAAGAAGATATCCTGATGGAAGCTGCAAGGTGTTTTTATAGAATCTTACAAATGTTCTTTAGTTGTTCTTCTCATCTGCTTCTTACTTTTCATGATTGCAAATTGTATGTTTACATCTGAATTAACAGATATGGAAATAAGATCCTTGTCACTGATGAACTACCAGATGGTCAGATGGTGGACCAATGGGAACCTGTGTCATGTGATTCTGTGAAGACACCTCTGGAGGTACTCTTCTTTTAGTTTTGTCATTTGCGAATGTCAACACTGTAATTGCCTCATATTTGTTACCTTGCTTTAGGTGTACGAGGAATTGCAAGTAGAAGGATACCTTGTTGATTATGAACGTGTTCCTATAACTGACGAAAAACCACCAAAGGAGCTGGATTTTGATATTTTGGTAAGTTGCATGTATAGATTTTGATTCAAGCTTCTTTTTTTTTTAAAAATAGTTTACATACATGGAAATCTTGAGTCATTCAGTTACTTTTGTGTGCGTGTCTTCCCCTAACCTTCAACACTAGTAAGAGCACTCTCCCAACCTTTTTGGACTTTAAATAACTCTCAAGCCATACTTTTATTGAGGGAGTGAGGGTATTTTGTAAATTACTCAATAAACTAATTTTAATACATATTTCATGTTTCTCTCTCCTAGATCTTTTGAGTTAACTCTCTATTAGATCTCTGCTTGACTGTTACTCTCTTCAAAACTCCTCTCTCTCTCTCTCTCTGGGTCTCGCCAAACTCTTTAATTTCTAGGACTCTCCTCTCACTTTACTTTCTCCATCGGAAAAAATTAATTCAGTTTTTTCCTCAATCCATGGATTTACAATTGGGCTCACCATGGTTGAAGGTGAGAACTTGTTTCTTCCCAAAATCCTTGTATGAGATTCTGGTGGGGTTGTGATCAATTCTTGAGTGGGACATGAAAGTATGGGTCTTTGATGTGATTTTTGTGGTTTCAATGGCAGCAGAGCGTGGATGAGACTTGAGCTGTTTGATGGAATGGGTGGGTTATCATGAATTGGAGGAAGCTGATGGGTCTTGAAAATAATATCATAGTGTTAAAAATCAAATTGTGAACAGTTCTTTATAAACCCATTTTTTTTTTTTTAAATTGATAATTTGTGTAAAGATTTGGGAAAAAGAAGTATCTTGAAATCTGAATTCTCTTACGATAGATAGATTGATAGATAGACAGATAGATAGATCACATCATTTAGGAATTACATAGATACCAGATCTGATTAATATGGTCAGGAAATTTAGGACTTGAGAGGCTGGTTTTAGAGAGAAGAATCACATATAATGGATCTAAATTGCCTTAGTTTTGATTAATATGGTAGTTGATGGGTAAAGATTTGTTATTGAAAGAGACGTCTCATTTGACCCTAGTTTCTCATATGAATATGAAATAAATTGCCTCATTTTACTTTTTTTTCCCTTTCAAACTCATGTCTTTTCACTCAGTTTGTGCCGTTTTGCCATTAATTTTTCTTCGTCTTCTATTTCTTTTTTCACTATAGGTTTTCAGAATCATAGAATCAAACATTTCGTGTTTTCTTCTAGCCAATTTCAAATTTGTCTCCATTTTCTTTCTATCTCTCATTCCCATATCTGCATCCTACCTTCCTCAAGAGTTGAATTCTTAAACCCTTCAGATCATGGCTTCAATTAGGGGATAGGGAGCAGAGAGAGAAGGTAGATCATGGCAACGGATGTGTATTCTGTGGTTCATGACAAGTTGAGTTTGACTTGGTCTTTAAAATGTGTGGGTTTGCTGATGGTCTGTCACACTAAGCTGTGTGCCTTCTCCCATGATTACGTGAGATATCAGAAATCTTTGCTGTGCTACTCTTGGCTTTACTTGCTTTTTTTTTTTTTTGCAAGGAACATTATAAAGTATATCATCAAATTGGCTTTCCTTCTATGACACGTTTTATATTCTTACGACAGTATTATTGGCATGCATATATTTATGATTTATTTTATCTCCATATCTTTTTTAGGTTCAGAAAATTTCTCAAGCTGATCTAAATACAGAGATAATCTTTAATTGTCAAATGGGGCGTGGAAGAACTACTACAGGGATGGTGATTGCTACTTTGGTTTACCTCGATCGAATAGGAGCCTCTGGTATTTCTGACACTTCTATTCCTTTCAAGTATGCTATGTTTAATATGAACAAAAACTATCCTTGTAGACATGGGTCAAGTCCACTGTTTTTAGTATGCATCTTGTCAATGGAACGCTATTTCGTGTTTAAATGGTATTGGTAGTCTCACCAGCTTCCTGGGACGTAGCATATATCCAGAAATTGGAAGGACGACATTTGTGTTAACCCTTCGATGAGCTAATAGCCAAGGATTTACTTGAAAAAAAAACCATCCTTTGTTGAAGAGATGGCATCATACCACAAAAGCACAAAGTGAACATATTATAAATTAGTATGAGATGACATTTCATTTATGAGAAAATAGAACAATAATCCAATATGATGTGCAAACCATATAACTGAAGAAACTTAGATTACATATTTGAAAATAGATAACTAGGTGTTCTATAATGTGTCATTGACTCTATTCACTTTTAGACCATGCTATATGAATGATCCTCTTATTTTTTAGTTTGACTGGGATGATAACATTTTTAATCATGAATGTTATGTTTGCATAAAGCAGGTATTCCAAGAACTAATTCAATCGGGAAAGTTTTTGACCCTGGTTCTAATGTTAATGACAATATGCCGAACTCAGAGGAAGCAATTCGTAGAGGAGAATATGCAGTCATAAGAAGCTTGATACGGGTTTTAGAGGTATTGCATAGTTGCTTTTCTTGCTCTTTGTTGAACATATAGCATGGTCTTGCATCTTTTATTAATTAGTGAGATCCCTTTAGGGTGGGGTTGAAGGCAAAAGACAAGTGGATAAAGTCATTGACAAGTGTGCCTCCATGCAGGTATGGCTCTTTACGTCCCATAATTTATTCAGATGTAGCGTCCAAGTATTAATTTTTATGAAAGTTCATCTCATAGAAATTTTATTCTATGCACTATGTTTTTATGCGTCCTATCCATAATGTGGCCTTGCCTTAAAGCTTGTAAGATTATTTTCTTTTTGTTCCTTTCTCATGATTTATTATGGGATTTTCCTCGGTTGAAATGTTTTATTAAATTGAGTTGCAGAACTTACGTGAAGCAATTGCCACTTATCGAAATAGTATTCTCCGTCAACCAGATGAGATGAAGAGGGAGGCTTCACTTTCATTTTTTGTTGAGTATTTGGAAAGATATTACTTCCTTATTTGTTTTGCTGTTTACATCCACTCAGAGAGAGCAGCACTTCGTTCTAGTTCATATGGCCATACCAGTTTTGCTGACTGGATGAAAGCGAGGCCAGAACTATATAGCATAATCCGCAGGTAAAGATACTATTATTTATGTATTTAAATTTGAAATTCCAGGTTCAGTTACTAGTCTTTCTTTTTTATCTAATCGGTATGAATGATGATTCTCGAAAGCATCGGTAGTAGTGGTAACAGTATTAGTTGTTCTTCTATGCATTATAGAACTGCAAACATTTTTAATCTACTAAGTCGAAATTTGTGACTCGTGGGAGTTGTAACTGACAGTGAAATGTGTCAGTGCAAGCTGAGTTGCACGAAAATTTGAGATTTACCTTGGTTGAAGGTCTTAGTTGCCGACAATTAAGGTTATGATGGAGGCACCTTCTGATGGTCCAAGTCTCTGCCTTCTGTATGCACCAGCTTGTCGTTTAATTAAACCACGTTTCTTTGGGTGGGCCCAATGTTACACTCCTATTAACCCATTTGATGTTGGATTCTGCTCTGATCATACCAGTGACGGGATGAATTTGCACGGTACTATTTCAACTTTTTGTAATCATTTCGTGCTTTCTCTTCATCCCGAAGCATGGTCTTGCATCAATTGTCTAAAAGGACAGATGTATAGTTAGGAGATTATAACATGCTTAAAAGTTTAGTCCTTGTGAATGAAAGTTCACCAAGGTCATTTTAGAAGTTAACTTTTCCATCAATAGATTTTTTATTGCGATTTGAAATTTGTTCATTCCAAATATAATGGATACAACTTCGCATTATTTAGGTTCTGCATGAACTTATGGCTAAGTTATTTTGTTGCCGTTTTGTCCTCTTGCAGGTTGCTCCGAAGAGATCCAATGGGTGCGCTTGGTTATGCGAGCTTAAAGCCATCTCTGATGAAGATGGCTGAATCCGCTGATGGTCGCCCTTGTGAGATGGGTGTTGTTGCTGCCCTGAGAAATGGAGAGGTTCTTGGTAGTCAAACTGTTCTGAAAAGTGACCATTGTCCTGGTTGTCAAAATCCAAGTTTACCTGAGAGAGTAGAAGGTGCACCTAATTTTAGAGAAGTTCCTGGATTTCCAGTTTATGGAGTTGCTAATCCAACCATTGACGGCATTCGATCTGTCATTCAGAGAATCGGTGGTTCCAAAGGTGGCCGCCCAGTTTTTTGGCACAATATGAGAGAAGAACCTGTTATTTACATCAATGGAAAACCATTTGTTCTCCGTGAGGTTGAACGACCATACAAAAATATGCTGGAATACACGGTAGTACTTGTAACTTTTTCTGTTATATCTATACTCTTTGTTGAAGAGCGATGTAGTGAATCGTCTCCAGCTCGAGCTTGAGTTTGTAGTGTATTGCAACAAGATCACCAGAAGTTATTGTGATCATATTGCCACTAGTTTTTGCTCATTATAGTAGATAAATAAAAATAGTATAGGCCAGATTGGGAGTACTTTTGGCATTCAACATGATCATAGTTTCTTGTCTTTGTGGTTGTATCAAACCTTTTTAGATTTTTTTCCTTACTGTTCTGTCTTATTTCCCTTCTCTTTTTCATGTTCAACAATGTATTTTTTAGTTATAGTTGTGATTGATATCTGCGTTCAGGGAATTGATCGTGAAAGAGTGGAGAGGATGGAGGCTCGACTAAAAGAAGATATCCTGCGAGAAGCTGAACGTTATGGGGCTGCTATAATGGTCATTCATGAAACAGATGATGGGCAAATATTTGATGCTTGGGAACATGTGACTTCTGATGCTATTCAGACCCCGCTTGAGGTTTTTAGATGCTTAGAGTCAGAGGGTTTTCCCATTAAGTATGCTCGAGTGCCCATTACGGATGGTAAAGCTCCCAAAAGTTCTGATTTCGATACATTAGCAGTGAATATTGCTTCGGCTTCAAAGGACACAGCTTTTGTTTTCAATTGCCAGGTTAATTTTCATTCTTTGTGTGTTTCCATGGTGATATCCAGTAACTATTGTGAACTTTGTGGCCTTTTCTTTAATCTGTTCTTTGCTCTCAATATATTCTTTAAATATTCACAGATGGGAAGAGGAAGGACAACAACCGGTACCGTAATTGCTTGCCTTCTCAAACTTCGAGTTGATTATGGTAGGCCAATTCAAATCATCCTTGATGATGCGAATCATGAAGAGTTGGATGGTGGTACGTCAAGTGGTGAAGAAACTGGAGGTAACACTGCTGCATCCGCCTCCACTAGTGTGAAAGTAAAAGCTGAAAAGGAGCAAGGCCGTGCATTTGGTATAAATGACATCTTATTGTTATGGAAGATAACAAGGTTATTTGACAATGGGGTCAAATGCCGGGAGGCACTAGATGCTATAATTGATAGGTGTTCTGCTTTGCAGAACATACGCCAAGCTGTTTTAAAATACAGAAAAGTATTCAATCAACAACATGTTGAGCCAAGGGTAAGGAGGGTGGCACTGAACCGTGGTGCTGAATACTTGGAACGGTACTTCCGTTTAATTGCTTTTGCTGCATATCTTGGAAGTGAAGCATTTGATGGATTTTGCGGGCAAGGGGATTCTAGGATGACGTTTAAGAACTGGTTGCATCAGAGGCCAGAAGCCCAAGCAATGAAATGGAGCATCAGATTAAGGCCTGGGCGGTTCTTTACTATTCCTGTAAAATTTCCTCTCCTTAATGACTTATCTATTTGATGTGACTTGGATCTGACTGCATGCTCAATTTGGATTTGGTAATTTAGGAGGGGTTGAGAGCACCACACGAGTCCCGACATGGAGATGCGGTGATGGAGGCCATTGTCAAGACCCGCAATGGTTCTGTCTTGGGGAAAGGCTCTATTCTTAAGATGTACTTCTTTCCTGGTCAGAGAACTTCCAGCAACATACAAATTCATGGGGCACCACATGTTTATAAGGTATGCGTACATAAATACTCCAAAGGCAAACAATCTTCTAGGCAAGTATAGACAGATTTAAAATGTCTAATATGTTAGACAGCATTAGGGCATCCAAGTCAAAACCAATTGGTAATGAGTGGAGAGGCCTGTGTTACTTAAATAGCAAGGAACCTCATATCTACTCAATGTGGAACTGCTTTAACATATATCACAAACTTTTAGCATTGCTCTATGTGGTTAATATTTTGTGGAAGATAGCAATACTCAACTCATAGATAAAATGTCATTTATGTCAAAGATCCCCTAAATTATTTCATTATGCAAATAAATGCTTGACCATGATTACTCCAAAAGACTCAACACAGCCTCCAGTTTTGTAGGTATAGAAGCTCGATATTCATTTGTGCATGTTAGCCCTGTGAAACAGGGAGAACCAGGAGACATACTTAATAGATAAATCATTAGTTTTGGTTAGTGTTTCAGAAAGAAAGAACATAAATCAAACAGATCTCTATTGCAGTCAAATTTTAGGTTGTAGTTAGGATTGCTTCTTTATTACAGTTCCAAGTGCTGCAAATCCTTGCCTGTCATGGTTGATTTCTCGGTGGACTAAAATCCCAAAGTCCAATCCCACTTTGTCCTGCCAATTTATTGTTTGGATCTGATCAAGCTGCTGGTGACTATATTTGTTAATATATAATGGTGAAGCTAGCATATGCTTGTGTACTGACATTGCCTACACACACACACACACACACACTTATGAGTCTTGTATGAGCAGAATTACTATTTGGTTATCAAGCAATATGCTGCTATTAGCCTAAAACTTGCATTACTTTAGGTGGATGGATACCCTGTATACAGCATGGCAACTCCAACAATTTCTGGCGCTAAGGAGATGTTAGCATATTTAGGCGCCAAGCCCATTGAAGAAGGAACTGTATCTCGGAAAGTAATATTAACTGACTTGAGAGAAGAAGCTGTTGTTTACATTAATGGCACACCATTTGTCCTGAGGGAACTAAATAAACCTGTTGATACCCTCAAGCATGTAGGAATCACTGGTCCTCTGGTATGTCATTATTCCAACATATCTTCTATTTAATGAAAATGTCATCAACTGAAGGTTCTTCAGCGTCCTTTCTTCTAACCATTAATGCAGGTGGAACACATGGAGGCACAATTGAAGGAAGATATATTGTCTGAGGTCAGACAGTCTGGTGGTCGAATGCTTTTGCATCGTGAAGAATATAGCCCAGCATCGAATCAGTCCAGTGTCATAGGATACTGGGAAAACATATTTGTGGAGGATGTCAAGACTCCTGCTGAAATTTATGCTGCTCTGAAAGATGAGGGTTATAATGTTACGTATAGGAGGATACCTTTAACAAGGGAGAGAGAAGCTTTAGCTTCTGATGTTGATGCTATCCAGAACTGTGTAGATGAGTAAGTACTGATCCCTGGTTTGCATGCTATGGGCAATATGACCCTAATTTAGAAATGTATTGCTTTGATATCAACCAAGGTATTGTTGCAGTTGGCTGTGATGTTTCATTTGTTGACATGCTGATTCTATTCTACCATTTAACATTTGGACACTCTTGAAAAACCAAGTCAATAATTGTTATTGTCAGTCTGTTGGAAAATTCAATGAAGTTCAAATATGATCTCAAGTTTGCATCCCCCTACTGATAAAACATATAGTTATTGTGGCAAAGGCATGAACCTTCTTTGTCTTTGTTCAAGTATTGATCTATGTAGGAAGATTTCTAGGATATGGTGGCAATCGGTTCCTTTTTTTTCGCAGGATAAGATACAATTAATGCTGCTTTATTCTTAGTTTAGAAAAACTTCGTCCCCTAAGACTGAAGGAAAGTTTTGCTCACTATGCTTCCAATAATTTTGAATATAAATATCTTGATTACAGGCAAGTCAAAAGATCTCGTACCGTTGAACCAATCTGTCTAAATTAGCAAGGGCATTTTTAGTTAAAAGTTGGAGATCATTTATCGAATTTTATGGGAACATTACTGATATGAGTGTTTTTGGCATGATTTGCATATATTTTGGGGGATGGATAAAAACGATATCTTTTGATGCTCTTTTGAACATGTTCCCTTGTCTTTTTCTTCCACTTTGAGATGTTGTCACATATTAAAACCAATATATCTGCAGCTCTGCAGGATGTTATCTTTTTGTGTCGCACACAGGGTTTGGAGGAGTTGCATATGCCATGGCGATTATTTGTATTAGACTTGACGCAGAGGCAAATTTGGCATCCACAAAGCAACAGTCATTGGTTGGCACACCTTTATTTCATACTCCTGATGAATACTTACCATCTCAGGCTTATAACGAAGAGGCACTTAAAATGGGTGATTACCGTGACATCCTAAGCCTCACAAGGGTTCTTGTCTATGGTCCCAAAAGCAAAGCAGATGTTGACATCATCATTGACAGGTATGTCATCTCATTAAGATATGCTCATTTTATCAAGATGCTAATTTTCTGCTTGAGCACAAGGAATTGTAGTAAACGGCAAAACATATATATGGTGCGAAAAGGAATTATTTTGTTGTTAATTACTTTGTTTGCAGTAGTAGAACACTACTGTTTGCTTGGTCTTTTTATTTATTTTCAATTGGCAGGAGACAATTTGGGACACATCAACTTAATCTAACCTGCTAATTTATAGCTAGTTTTCTGATGATACTGACCCTTTTTCTTTGTTTTAAAGGTGTGCTGGCGCTGGGCATTTACGTGATGATATTCTTTACTATAACAAAGAAGTTGAGAAGTTCCCTGATACTGATGATGAGCGTCGAGCTTACCTCATGGATATGGGTTTTAAGGCTTTGAGGTCAGTTGCCTTTTATCAGCTATTGGATCTTACAGTTTTTGCTAATTGCTTGTTCTATTCCTCCTTTCTCTTTGGTCAGTGGACCCTAATATTTCAGATAACCAACCTGTTTCCTTGTTACAAAATTTCATACATTAAATTGCCAGCTCAAGATTTGTGTCTGGGTCCATTCAATGAGTTCCAGAACTTCACTTGCTAGTACCATGCTCTTGCAACCTGTAATTACTTATTAAAATAACGAAAAGTTTTATTAATATATGGCTGCAAATTTACTCAAATTGGAGTAACAAGTGGCGGTTTGAATAATTGTATGGAAAATCTGAAATGGGATGCTTGTGAGTACAATGCTGTTGGCATATAGTGCAGCTAGCATTGAAGATTTTCAATGTAATAATTCAGTTTTTTTTTTATCCGCTCTGCAGGAGGTACTTTTTCCTTATCACATTCAGATCCTACCTCTACTGCACTTCTCCAGCCAAGACAGAATTCACATCATGGATGGATGCGAGGCCTGAACTTGGACATCTTTGTAATAACCTTAGGATTGATAAATAATTCAGGCACAAAGCATGATAGCAATGCTGTGAAATGTATTTATGTATAGCTGGCACTGCATGTTACAGTTTCTCCATTGTTACTCTCTCTCTCTCTCTCTCTCTCAAGGGAGAAAGAAAAATTCGGAGTTGCGCATGCATGCACACACAACCAAAATGTAGGACTTTAGCATGAGTTTGTAGAGGTCTCATTTAGAAATATGAATATTATGTATACACAATTATTCAGGGAGAAAGAGGTTTGAATTTTCATTCTTAAAAGGACTTATTCACCAAAATATTTTGTAGTCCATTACTAGTATAACTTTTCTCATTTCCTTTTTAATTAGGTCTCTTTTTTTTTATAAAGTTCTGTTTATATTAATTTGCTTGGAAATGAGAATGAAA
>JAYMTT010001014.1:0-10680 GCA_036898025.1 Hypseocharis bilobata
GGATTAGTATACTCTTATTTATAATGATAAATATAATATAAAATTACACAAATACTCTCATAAATGTTCTAGTACACTAATACAATTCATGTCTTTGTAGTGGGTTTGGGCTTAATTTTCGACAGAGAATAAGCAAACATGTATTCCAAATGCTTTTTTTTTTAATTTTATTTCTAAATGGAATGTATAAGTATGTGTATATACACAATTCACAGTACAATGATATAGGAAAATTTATGTTTGTAATTGGTATGTGTACACAGATCACAGTTCACTCACAGCACTGTTTGAAGTAGATAGCTTCTCTGCATGCGTGATCTTTTACCTTTGAGTTTACATTCCCTTCCTCAGAAATGCTGGAGTCCTATCTCAGTGCCCAAATCCCTGGATGTTTGGTAGATCTGCAAATGAGTATAAAGCTTCATGAGCTTATGCCTAAATCAAAGTGAATTTTAATGGCCTAATTAACTACAGGCTTGATCAAACAGGAGAATTTCATAAACAAAAATAAGCACTAATACAAAAACAAACAAAAGAGTGTAAAATGCAATCTATAAACGGTAGAACTTCAAGGAAACAAATACTATATCAGAATTTCCAAGCTGCATCTCCAGCGAAAATGAAGAGAATTTAATACAATATAAAATTATAAACATGATTGAACCAACCCTACAGTCCATCAGGCTCAGCTTATTTATCAGTGAAGCCAATAACTCAAGCTTGGCAGAGCCTACAGAGGTTTACCAGAAAGTTGAGCCTAATCTGTCTATAGTTGCATGTTCATTCACCAGTCCAAGTTCTTTTGAGTCAAACAATTGAACTTACAATTATTGTGTGTCTGAAACCTATAGGGACTTTTAATTCATCAACAACCCAGAAAACGCACTGTGCTTCAAAATAACAATCCAAGTATGACTCCGATTTCTCTACCAGAAAGTAAAGCAAAATGAAGGGTAAACTAAAAATAATGGTGGTGGCAATTCGGTTTTTAACTGTACCGAGGTACTCCTGTAGAATATGAAGTCCTCATGAAAACTAACAGGGAATTGGTGCTTTAACCTTCAATACTGTCATAGTAAACATGAATTTGTATCGAAGTGTCACTATTTAATCTGTGCAATAATCCATTTTTAGGGGAATTTGTACAATAATCCAGTCATATGGGAAATCAGAAAGTGAAATGTGAAAACATAAAGGGAAAAGACAAAAGAGCGATTCTCTGGCGTATCTACTAATACCTTATTTCCTCCCTAACTGAAGGCCTTAATTATTGCCTCCAACCACCGTTCAAAATTCAAAAAATCTAAACATGAATTAGGCCCCACATCAACACACGTATGGGATTATCATTTCAAAATCTAAACCAACATAATGATGCTCAGACTCACAACTACCACACTCCTATGCAATGTCAAGCTCTCATATGTCCAAAAATGAAAGTCAAACAGCAGATGCAAATTATTTGTTCGGAGAGGAGTGGTGAGACCCACAGTTTAGGCACTAGATGGGGTCCCGGAATTAATTCTAAAGGGTCTTTTATTTCCTAGGTCTGGCTCTTCACAGCAGCTTCAAGTCAGTAAGAACACCAATCTTGCAACGTAGACATCTCTTTTCTCTTGGTTTGTGACAAGAGTGTATATCTAGTCATGACTTCTAAGACAGTTTTTCTTACATCAGTTGTCAAACCATGATCATGACCAGTTGATTGACATTTCAGTATTTCACCCCAAGAGAAGGTCATAATTTAAATTATTATAGAACTGGTTCACATGAAACTTGTTCAAAAAAGTAATCTAGTCTCAATCAACAAAGGATCACACGCCCATTCTGTTTAAGCAAAGGAGTATGCACTTAAAATATTTTTTTGTTCTATTCTGATAACATATATAACTAAAGAGCCACTTTGAAACACATAGCTCTTCGAATAAAGCATATAATTTGATAAACAATGCACCAAGAAAGACAGGAACATCCTAAATGCACCTATTTGGAGCAATGAACTAACCTTCCAATGCATCAAACAGTACTTGTTGAAACACTAACTTGGGATGTAGCATGGCGTATCACAAATGACTCAACAAGCGGGTTCACAAGATGAGGTGCTTCATCCTTCACAATGTCAAAATAATATCATAAATAAACATGTTCATCTGAGCGCATACTGAGGGAATTACGGGGCAGCTATCCCCAAAAAAGGAGGAAAAAGTAAAGGAAAAGAAAGAGAAAAAAAAAGACTTCATTTCGACTCCCTTGCATTACTTTACCACTACCTAATGTTCGGCTGTCCAGTTCATTTATATATTTATCTTCTGGTAAGAATATTTTCTACCTACAGTTATAGTATATTTATGTAGTTAAGATCCCTAATTAAAATGTACACAAAAGAATTTACGAACAAACTGGTTTCCCCTTTACTTGAACAAACTATAATAAATAAATCATTTTCATTATAAATAAAATATGCATACGAGTTTTTGTCATTAGTTTGCAGTTGTATACTATATTTAAAAATGTCAATATGATACTCTATGCTTGAATCAATGTCAATGTATGTCTGACTATTGCTATTGATTTGCCCAAGTATTAATATTAATGCAGATTCTCTCTTTGCATAAAAATTTACACAGAAAAAACAAATCTGAATAATCCAATAATGTTAACATGTCATTTTCTCAAATAAAACTTGCAAGTAGATATTGTTAAATAGAACTAGACCTCATGTTTCCATTTGGCTTTATTACTATTTAGATTTTAATAACGAGGGAAAATATTGGATCCACCCCAGCATATGAGTCAACCATAACAAGCAAAATGTTCAGCTGCAGGAAAAAGGCACTTCTCTTTTGCAACATCTATTTTAATTGGAAATGAGTTTGCATTTACCGGAAATCATTGATATGAAATTTCAGCAAGAGCATGACTAGCTCCATCAACAAGATTAATTTATTGAACTTCTTGTCAATTACTCTCTAGGAAACTAACTTTTTAAAAAACTAATATTTTTCTTAAGACGATATTTGTGTTAAGAATCATAATAGGAGTGGTAGAAATAAAGGAATTCTTATGTTTATACATGATTAGGAAAGAGGACATCCTTAATATCAAATTTAGCAATGCAAACTAGATGTTACTAATAATTTATATCTCATTGTATTTTACACAGAATTATGATGTCAGCCACCTGGCGCTAGTGATTGAACCACCGATTCTTACCCGAGCATTTTCTTCTACAGTTTGATATTGAGTGGTTTTAAATCATTAAATTTTATAACTGAAAATCGATGACAAAAGCTCGTTACCCTTCATAAAAGACTTAAATTTCCATTTACACACTATAAATAAAACCAAAACGAAGCCTCTGCTTTTTGGGGTGTGTAAAGGATTCCACGAGTGCATGAGAGAGAGAGAGAGAGAGAGAGAGAGAGAGAGAGACCTGAGGACAATGACCAACATTAGGGAGGACAATGAAGTCTTCTACTGAATCAAAATCTCCATAAGCTCTTCCAAGGTCAATGGGTTCCCATGGATCCTTGTCGCCCCATGCTACTAAAACAGGGCACTGCAAGGAGGAAAGTAGTTAGCACAATTATATCATCGAAGCAATGTTGCAGGAATAGTAATTAGCATGAGATTCAGTTCAAGCAAGTAACCTTCACTTGAGGCAGTAACTCCTCAGGAAGAGGGCCATCTGAGTAACAAATGAACTCGAGGAAGACATCGACAGCACCAGGCTCAAGTCCTGGAAGAAGAATTTTCTGAACTAGTTCATCTGTCACCTCGGAGGTATTATGGTAACACTGAGATGCAGTTTGTCAAAATAAGTCAACAGAAAATAAGTGCACGGATGAACTTGTTCTTTTCTTTTACATTCAAAAGTAGTGTTCCTACTACAGGCAGATCACTTAGACTTTCTACCATGCATGACTGGTCCATAATCTGATATTCACAAGCACTTTTACCACGCAATTCCTATGCTTGTACGACCAGTATCTGGTATTTCCAGGACTTAATATTTTTGCATCACAAGTGGTCAGTTGTGAATTCTGATATCATTCTCCTATAATCTTAGATATGCACACTGCAATTATCGCGAATAACAACCAAACCTGGATAATTACCTTCTAATTCTATCCTACATTCTATATGATCTTGCCAGCCGTCAGGTAAGCAATTTAGAGTTAGTTACCAATTTAGTGCGCCAATCCTTCTCAAGCTCAAAACTTGTAGCGTCATCAGCTATTTTTATGATATTGATAACTGAAACACACCTGGACAGACTAGAATTAGCAAAGAATGCTTTAATGACAACTGAGAAGTTACATTCAGATTTCTCTTAATTTCATTGTATTCTTCCATCTGACAATTTCTACTTCTAAATCTAGCAATTTCATTCTCAGAACTTGTGCAATCACGTAAGCTGTACTCCAAGGTCTGTATCTTATCAGCTCACACAAACATTCCCGTCGTCAATGATTTGCTTCAAATTATATTTTTATGTAACTAGATTCCTGATGTAGCAGAGTACCAAGTTTGAACAACAAACTCCAAATAATAGAAGAAAAGGAAAGCAAAGAAGGAAACCAAATACAATCTGAAATAAACTCAAAATTTCTAATTCTGTTCACATCCCAAAGCTGTCTCAAACTAGACACTAAGAGATTATTTATAGGGGTTTTAGGAAACCCTCATTAAAGAAAAACAAAAATAACCTGCAAATCCAAAACCCTAAAAACAACATAAAATTACTGAATTGCCCTATTTCTCAAATTGCGTCTAAAATAAGTACGCCTAAAATCCTTAGGTGGTTCTGGATCAATTCCTAATACCATTAAGCATAAAGGATTGACAGGCATGCATATCACATGACTTGGAACAATAGAAATCCTGATAATTGAAGACTTATTTTTCTGCCGTGGTATGAAGTGAATTTGGTATTATGTCAGTGTAGCCTTTAGAAGGATGTACAATTTGCAGACAATACAGACAAGCTAGCCTATGGCATTGTTGCAACATGGATATTTATAGTCCACCAGTGTAAAAATGTTGCCCCACTTCTTGATCATCTTCGACATAGAAAAATTGATGAATCTGGTGCATCATGTCCATTGTTCAATGCCCTATGGTAATTGGTTGAGGGTGATCTTTCTATGCATAGACTAATTAGGGAGTCAATCTGACTTTGCTCGTAAGAATGACTAAGGACAAAAGACTACACTCTTACGAAACAGGTCACGACTACACAAATTACATAACCCAAGAAGAACTTCATGGTCAAGCTTTTGTAGACGGTGGTGGGGTTTTCCTGTGGGGAATAACCAGTGATTCATGGTCCTAAAAAAGAAAAAAACTGTCATTCTACTTGTTTGCTGTAAACATATACGTTACTCATAGACTACAAACCTCCACTGGCGATTAAAATCTTGAATGAAGATACTTCCTAAATGGTGATATATAAAGATCAAAATCAATCCTGAAGACGAATCTGAGATTTAGCAGTTAAAAAGTGACAGCAGGAAGAAAGATTTTTTTTCTGTTCTTTTTTTTTATTCACTAGAATGTAGTGACGTGCCAAGATTATCCTACATGGAAAAAGGAAAATAATTTTGTCATCTAGAGAAATTGAGAACTTTGCCAAATTTGAAAAGCATTCACAGCACAAGTAACATATTGGCAAATCTCATGCAATATGGATCACACATGAACAACATGTTCAGTGAAGAAGGTCAAGTTTGATTGTGGACTGTTCGATACTTGTAAAATCAACACTGTGTTGAAGTACATAAAAGATATGAGTTGGTTATGATTTATCTTTTCCCTTCTCTCTTAACAAGCCCTTGAAATTTCTTTCCTAAAATAATAGTACTACTATACACGTGTGTCGAGATAGATACCTGGCAAAGAATATTCCTTACAGACTCTGGCGTAGCAACACTTCTGAAGAAAAATTTTCCCAACGCTGTATTCCTGTCATAACAGCAAGGCTATCTAAATTTTCTCATGGCAAGTTCAAATTTTCAAGTTGACAAAGACCGTTAATGCCATTTTTACCTCAGCAAATTCTGAAATGATCTGATAAAAGGTCGTCCATATGGAGGCTGCTTCGTTATATGAAGCATACGAAGAGATATATTAAGTAGAACAATGCCCCTACATATCTGTGGCTCCATAACTGCTGCCTGAAGACCAACAAGCCCTACATGAACACGAAAACATCAACAAAAATAAAAGGCATGTTATAGTTGATATTTGTTTGTGAAAATTTAAATTGTGAAAAATGCAGATTACAGATTTTTTGTGTGCGCACTGTTGAATAATATGTGCATATCTGTCTGTTAATGGTAGTTGAAGTCAAGAATGATAGAAGATAATGAAGTGTGCATAGCCAGCATGGTACTATGGTAGACAAAAGTGTCTTCCCGCAAAAATCAAAAGTAAATATGCCATGGAAGTAATTTTCATGAAAGTCAAATATCATACATCCCACTTGCTATGCCTATTTATCCAATGTAATCATCTGACATACATCAACCATTATGTCATGTACTTTCTCTTACTAATGCGTCTCTAAGCAAGAAGCATGGACAAAACAAGAGGCTTAAAATACAAAAAACCAGTGAACGGAGATTCATAAGTAGAAAAGTATTGCTTATTTTAGTTATTGTGATAATAAGGATTAGTGTAACTCAGCCAAGAAAAAATAAAGGGGAAGAAAAGAACAAACACAGCAAGAGAAGAAAAGGTAAGATTTAGCAATATGTTCTACATGAGTACGAAAGTTTTACCTATATTCAGTCAAAACAGGCAAGGCAATGTTTAATTCATGTCAACAATATCAAGGCAGTAACAGAACAATTATCATGTTTCACCCCAGATAGAGTTCATCAGAAGGGTAACATATATAGTAGCAGCAAGGTTTTGTGAAGCTTGAGATATATATTACATAAGTATATCACCTAAATTACAGAGAACTGAAGGGCAGAATTCTTTAAGACATTGTAGCCCATCTGGATATAGTTTGTCAATATACTATGCCAAAAGTCAAACACGCTGGCTTACTATGATTTTTTCTTTTCTTTCCAAGAAATACAACTCAAACTTAGAAAATCGTAACAGAAGAATGTAGGAAAAAAATTAATGGAATTAACATGATTACATATATGGCCTTCTTGCAGATATTAAGTTATTAACAGACCATGCATGCCTAAGTCGTAATGCACTGATGCTAGATGCATGGTAAAATAAAATACCATTAACAGCATCTTACTGAATATAACTGAGGTCAATAATCGGCATCATAGAGATATATTACTGTATAGGAATGATTTCAAATTTCTTATAAATACAGGTAAGGAAAATATATATATATATATATATTGAGAGAGAGAGAGAGAGACGACTGGTGTGGGTGTCGGTGCATATTTTCTTTATTCTATCTTTTACAATAGAATACACATAAAAAATATCAGTTAACATCAAATTTATAGACAAGAATTAATCCTACATAAATCAAAAAATTAAAAAAGGGAATCACCTCCAATAGAATTGCAAATGAAGAATGCTTTATCTTTAACCACATCAGTACAAAAGTCATTTATCTGGGCAGCCCATGTCTCGAATGTATAAAAGGATTTGTCTCCAAAGTCACGAGGATTCGGTTTGTCTGAGTATCCATAGCCAATAAGATCAATTGCATAGACCCTATGCAATTTTGCAAGAACTGGAATATTTTTCCTCCAATGATCACTGTGAAGGAGAACAAGTGAGTAACAAGTATAAACCTAGACAAATAAGAACAGAACGAAAAAGTTCTACAAAGAGAATCTTTTAAGAGTTGAAATATTGTGATACATGTATATTTTTATTGACATGCCCAATAATACAACACTACTAACACTTGACGGTGACATATAAGAAATTTTATTTGATGAACTAGTATAAAGCACTCATACACAATAATACTTACAAGCAGTCAAACAAAAGTATCTGATGTACTTAGCCTGCAAGCTTCATGCCTCACAAGTCACAACACACACTTAGAAAATTCGTTTTATTACAAAATTTGATTTAGCAAATCCTTTAATAGATATGTCCTGACTGTAAATTTCTTAAACACATTTTATATACAAAATTGAATTTCATAAATAAAATTTTAACAGAGTTTTCTGCTATGCAAGCTCAAATTGTATAAGTCTTTGATCCCAATGCAAAGTTCTAGACTATACAGAGGCTTTCTATCTAACTTAATAACTAACTATTGGCTGCAATATTAAAGTATCAAGTGGTAGTGAGACAACAAAACCAGTAAGAAAACATACTAGCCAAATGTTATTCTTATCAATAGTTTGCAATCCACATTTAAGGTCCATTACATTGACCAAGTTGAGAGCATCTCTTTCATTAGTCTATAAATTGAAACAACATATTGCAACAATTAATACTTGCATATATAGTGATATGTAACATGAGAAAACATGAACATTATACCTGGACTAGAGGTCTCCATGGATAATCAGATTTTATTGACCGTAGGAATATAAAGGAAAACTAATGACTGGACTTGAATAGAAATGAATTCTGAATGTATTCTCTGATCTATATACTTACAAGACATTACATCATATTAGTTGATAAATAGATCAAATATAAACGGAAAGATGATACAAGAGAAGATGATGTTTAGTTCCCATACCCATTAGTGGATACTTCTATGATGGTGTTTAAGAAAAAAGGTTAATAAGAAAGAGAGAGAGAGAGAGTTTAACAAGATTTTATCATGTTTAACAATTTATTTCTTCCGATTTTTGGAGTTGATAGCATGCATACAATGTACAGTATGAAAATTAATGAAGCAGGATTGTATTAAGCAATTTGTGCCCTCAATACCTAAATCAGTTAGGTGTCTGTTAATGAGAAGCAAAATGTCAACAATGTAGACCTGTTTGCTCCGAAACCATGAATTAAAACGATAGCAGGGCCACTGTTCCCAGAATATTGATAGCGAATAGAATAACCCCTCCAGTCCCACGTACTACATGACAGAAAATATGGCATTAGAATATAAGAAAAAGAAAATCATTTAACCGATTTACTCCATCATGTAACGATAAACACAAGAAAATACACATAATGGAGGTCAAAAGTGCTATGAAACGAAGGGCTAATTGCAGCATATATACTGCATAAATGAGAGCTCACCTGAGTAGTTGACTACCATAAACTTTACTTACAGTTAAGCAAATCTGAAGGTCAACTGAATGGAAAAATAGCAACTAAGAGTAAAAGAAGCTGAATATGAAATGACTCAAAGAAGATAACTGCCATTAATAGCAACTGCCTAGGATTGCAGCCGCAGCTTTTGTCAACTATTCATGAATTAAAGCCTGCTCTAGCAGCTTTTAGTCCCTTTTTACTTAGGAGTTTTGATGTCGGTGTCCTTGATAATTTATGAGCTTGAACGAGCTTCTTTTTCTGACTTCCATCTTACTTTTTGTACTTGAACATGGATTGCATCAGTTGGTAACTACCACTAGGAACCTAAATGTTTACAGATCCAGGACCTGTCAACGAATGATAAGACTGCCTGAGTTGATACTAAGCTTAATTCTCACACCGTAATGCTATACCTCATCTCTTACTGAAATGTCTCACCAACCGGAATAGAATATAGAGTCAAAAGGAAATACATTTGTCCAGAAACAAGGACTAGTAGAGGTATAAAAGTGGACGAATCATCATAAACCTATCCAAATTGGGCATGGAGGAGAGTTATGGACTTGTGATCATCAAGAAGTAATGGAAGGACGTCAGTTCACCCGTGTTGAGGTCTGATCATAGAGAACCAGATGCAAATAGATCAACAACCATATAATGCCAAACCTATGTACTCTCTCACATTCAACAGCCACCAAACACGCATTTTATTTATGTAACCATACAATTACCTAACTTTTCCCTTTCAAAAATGTATTTATTTACATATTCCTAAGGTCAAACCGTTTCCTTTTTTATCCTTCTACTAACAATCATTAGAAATTCAAAATGTAGCGCATTATGTTTATGCATCTCATAAGTCATAACTTTTCTTCACATTAGCTGTAAGAATGCAATAGATTTAGCCTCTGATTAACTGTGGATCAACAAAACCTTCTTTGTTTATTTTTATTTTTTGCTGAGTTACAGGGTTATAACTAATGAGCAGAGCAGGGTATTTCTATTATTAAGATTAAGAACCCAGAATTGAATTTTAAATAACAAACTCTCTCAGAAACCATACATACATACATACATAGCCTTAAAAAGCACCAATAACCACGAAAGTGAAAGCGCAAGCGAAATTAAATTGAAGGGCTCGTGCAACTGCAACATTAAACTATTTATAATATATGGAGTAATTACAGAAAAAAAAATAAAGGGGAGGGGTTTTGAAGTAGTTAAGAGCATTACCCAGTTTGGAGTTCAATTTGTGGGCTAGCAGTAGCAGTAGCATTTGTGGTGGTTCCATTGAGAGTGAGACTCTGGTCTTTGGCTTCATCATTAACTGACTGACCGGTCAAACTAGAAAACACTATAAACCCTTTTGATTTTGATTTTAATTTTGAATTGAAGCTAGAAAGTTTGAGTTTGAGTGGTGCACAAGCACAAATTTGATTTCTGTGGGAGTGGGAGTGGGAGTGGGAGGAC
>JAYMTT010001015.1:0-10679 GCA_036898025.1 Hypseocharis bilobata
TTAATCCTAAATTAAGGAAAGGAAAATAGGAAAAATACATGTGTACAGAATCATAAGAATATACACACAATCGTGGGAATTTACCATATCAATTCCAACAAATCTCTAGCACCAACTTGTTCATTTGGTTTGAGTTGAGCATATCGAAACCATCGAGAATGCATATCAAAACTTAGAATTTTCTAGCTTCTCGGTGGCTCATCGAAAACTTGACTTGTCCCTCCTCAATCCCAGTTGTTCACAATTGTATCCTATATCCCTTATTCTTTTTCTTAATTTAATTAACATTAATTTCAAAGGAGCGAGGACTGTTTCTGCATGGTGGAGACTTTTTCTGTGTAGGTGATTTAAAGATGACTTATGACAAAGAACAAAGGTGTTCTTTGAACTATATATGGTGGGCTGGATTCGACAGACTTCAATGGCTCATTATATTGGCACGGGACGAAGAGATCAAGTTGATCTTCCCAGAAAACATGAGGATGATCTATTAAGATGTCGGTCTCCGGTAGCATGCAGATCTTTGTGAAGACTTTGACTAAAAAGACGATCACTTTGGAGGCCGATAGCTTAGATACCCTACGACCTACGTTGCACTGACGTGAAACATGACAAGCAACCCAACACGTAAATTTTTAAAAATAGAGATTTTTGACTCGTTATATATATAATATATTTTTTGATATATGTTGATTTTCACAATTACTAAAGCAAAAACAAGCTAAAATGAAGACAATCAATTTCATTTAGTTATATTTCAATCAATCTCAAACAAATTATCATTCATATCAATCTTCATGTTTCATAACCGCAACCAATCTCTTATATAGTAGTATTATTTGTATAATTAATACTACTATATATGTATAATTAATTAAATTAACAAGAAATTAAAAGAGAATATAAATATAACACATAGTATTTATATCCTATATATCAAGCTAATTAAATTGGCCACTATAAATATTGTTGGTTTTATTTTGTTTTACAATCAAACCATTGAGACACTGGTGGAGAATGAAAAGGAAAAGGAAAGATAAGAAGTTAAAATCCAAACCCAAAACTACATCACTTTTACACTCTCTTTTAAAAAAAGGGTTTGGCTTGGTCAAAAATATGTCAGGAGTCGGGAAGTGTCGTTACGAGTTAGATTTCGTGTCAGAGACATGTCGGAATTTAAAAAATAATAATAAAATAATTAATCATGTGTCGGAGTTTGTCCGACTCACGTATCGGACCCGACACTCTATCAATTAGAAGTGTTCATACATTATAGCCGATACCATCAACTTTTTTTAGTGAGATGCCACATCATAGTAAGTGGGCCCTCTAGGTTGCCACGTAAGTAAAATTTAAAGACTAGTCATCCAAGTTAGCAAAATACTGAGCCCGATCAACCAAGTCATGCCATGTAAGTAGGAGTTAAGGACCAAATCTAACCAACTTAAAATACCGATCCAATAGCTGGAATTATCAAACTTCACGTTTCTATTTGTAATACTTGAAAGTTTATATATCCAATTGTAATATTGGACAAAGTTTACGTACTAAAAATCAATGGGTGTGAGAATACTCATGGTTAAAACTAAAAAAAAATGTTAATTTTAGTAATTTCAACCACTAAGGGGTGTGGTGCAATGATAAGGGTCCATTCTCTCTTAATCAAATATTTCGAGTTCGAATTTTGGGTATAGAAAACTTTTAAAAACTTGGTAGGAAACGCTTTACCCCTTTTAATGGGCCTTTCCCGTACGAATTCGTATTGATCGGGCTAGTCACTTCAAATACGGGATTGTTGCACCCAAAAAAATTTAGTCATTGCAAGAGGAAAAAAAACTATGAATTTTTTCATATTCCTTTAAAAGAAAGTAATTAAATACTACTAATTTTCATCATTGAATGTTGACTCAGAAAATTCTCCAATCCGTCCCTTAAAGAAGATTTATTGAGTTCCAAGTATCTACTCAATCCTACCTATCAAGAAAGAAATTAAACATTCAACCCCCTCTCCACTTTGACCATTACAAATTTACAACTAAAGCACCAATAATTGATCTATGCAACGGGTTAATATAACAATTTTAGAAAGAAAAAAAAAAGAGTCATTTCATATACATACACATTTTGTTATTAATTTTGACCACCAAGCGTTAGATCATGTAACTCCCAAATTTCTCTCAAAAAGAGACTTTTCGGGATCAGGATTTCCGATAGGGACTTCCTCCCCCCTCTCCCTTTGGCTATTGACAATAGATTTATGAAAAAAAAATGCAAATGGTTAACTAAAATAGACATAAGTCATTTATATATCTTTTGAAACCGTAAGTTATTTTATACTATGGGTTTTGACCATCAATCGTTGTCTTACACCTTTTTTCAAGTCTTCTCTCTTAAATGAGATATCTTGGGATTTGAGCATCCAACATAAACTCCATACGTTCTCACTTTGACCATTGGCAAGCAGCGCATTAGTAACTACTAACTAGAATTTTGTTTTAGCATCATCCAGGTTCAAAGTTGAGGCTTTAGTAACGCATTAATAACTGATACATGCCGTTACATTTTCTAAAAGGAATATTGCTTTTGGTATTTTTGTGAAAATAATCAACCAATAATAACTTAACTAATTCGTAAAATATTTTCACTCAAAAAAAAAATTTGTAAAATATTCAATGTTCCTAGACGGACCAAGTGTTTTTACTCCTTCAAATTCTACCTATAAATACATACTATTGCTACATACTTTCATACAAGCATCTCATCTTTCACATTCACTTCTGCAAACCAATCAATCAAATCCAAAGAAACTAAACAATATGAAGAGCTTTTCCGTTCTAGCCGTCCTCGTCCTTGCTCTCGTCCTCCTCAACGCAGGTATATACATCTTTTATTCCTCATAAGTCATATCATATCATCATTTTTTTTCTCTCAATTCTTATTTTCTCTCTCCTACTGTTTTTTTTTTAAATTAAGGATTAAAAGAACAAAAACTATTTTGGACTTGGTCTAGAATTTTGTTTTAGCCCCTTATTCAAAGTTGAAGCTTTAAACTTGAAAATTGTATTATCTGATAAAAAGAATAGGTGAAAACTAACGTCTCAGTATAACTCTCTGAGTTCTCAAATTACCCTTTTATTTTTCCTTTTGTTAGAATAAAATTTGAACTCAGGGTTAAAAATCAAACTCTGAGCAAGTTAAAGGTAATTTTTACTGGTATTTAATCCTTGTTATACATAGGATCGTAATAATAATGTCTGCATATGTTATGTGATGATGATTGAGAACAGGTAATGAGGCGAAGATGGTCGATGCAAGAACTTGCACAACCCCACTTGACCCAAGTGGTCCATCCTGCTTCCGGAACCCTGACACTTGCAACAGTGACTGTGTGAGCAAATTTGGACCAAAAGCTACCGGATTGTGCGACGGAATACAAGATTGTATCTGCTATTACCCTTGCTAATTGTCATTTTGTTTTGTATCATCCATCATTGGTATCAGAATAATAGAAATGAAATGAATTATGCAGCAAATTAATAAAAAGATAAGAGAATAATTACCTTCAAATTCTTCTGAATTGTCCCGAAAAGGTTTCAAGATTATATATTTTGAATACATACTTTGTATATTTACCTATATTTTCTTACAGAAAAAAAAAATTTAACACTTTCCATTTCCCCAAGAGCTGCCATCTATGTCAATACAATTTGTTGATTCACAATCGTTGAATTTGAATCTATAAGTAAGGACAGATAAACATGCTTTACAATGGAAACCAAAATGTACAACGTTTATTAATTAGCTCGTCATTCTCTTGAACTTTCATTTCGTAACCCACTCCTACCTCTTGAGAAACGCTTCACAATTCCACTCCGGGTCTTTTCACAGGCAACATTCGTGTTTGGCCGTAATGATGCCTCCCTGTCAGTGCCACTCTTTGGAGGACTTGAATGATCGTTGCCTGTTTTCAGTGATTCAGAATCTCTTTTTGGTAAATGCAATTCGTTAGGACACGACTTCCATGGTTCCACGCCATTCTTGTGACACTGTAATCCTTCATCTGTGAGCTCTGATGATTTCTCATCCATCAAGAAGTCTTCCAGAGTCGCAAGAGATTTCAACTGCCAGCCAAGTGATGCAATTGTTTTCTGGCACTCTGCAAATTTACTGGCAGCTACTGCTAGCTCCTTCTCCTGTCATAAAAATAAGACATCTCGATCATTTAATAAAACCGGGGAGGGGGGCGGAGGAAAGTAGCTAATGCACATCCAATTTACAGGCAGTTGCATGTCATATGGCAGTGTTAAACAATAGTAGCCACATAAGTTAGCAAAAAATTCCGCAAAAATAAAAATTGGCAAACTGGCATCACTTTATTTGTAAAAAAAAAAAAATCTCTTCTTTTATGCATTCTTAATGAGGTTATAACTTAATTATATCATCGAGCATCTAGTTTGTCATGGTAGACTGACCTGCTTTATCTTCAGCTCGCTGTTGAAGTTTGCAGTACGCTGACCCATGGCCTCCTGCTGCAATTCACGTTTCATGCTGAAAACCTCAGCTTCGAATTTCTGACACTTGGCCAGATTTCCAGCAGCAGAAGCACGCTCTTTTTCAACCTCATCCTCCAATTTCTGACATTTGGCCAAATTTTCAGTAGACAAAGCATGCTCCTTTTCGAGCTGTTCCTCTAATGAACCAATCTTTGAATGCAAGATTTCAATCTCAGCTTTAACAATTCTGAGTTGTGACTCTGCGGCTTCTCTCTTCATGTTGGTAGTCTGTAGTTCTTCCTCTGCAGCCTGCTTTGATTCAGCTGTAAGAGCTAATTGAGTTTCCATCTCTCTCAACTTTAACTCAGCTTCCTTTAGCCGACCTTGTGATATCTCAAGCTGCTTTTGGCGTTCAGTCAAAGAGATCTCTAGTTCCTCTTTTTCTGCTTCCATCTTCTCTAATCTTTCCTCGAGTTCAGCAGTCCTGTGAACCATTGCCTCAAATTCAGCTTTTAACGGGCTTTCACCACTACTTGGTTGATCTGATAGAGGACCGGCCTCCTGATAACAACTTTCATTTTCCATATCTGGTAAAGCCACAAGCCTTTCCATTTCAAGGAAATCATCCATAAGGCCGATTTCTACTGAAGGCACCATACAGGTCCTTCCAAGAGCCTTATTGTTCTTAAACTGATTAACTTCTGCGACAGAGTCAGAATGGCTGGGCTCACATTCATTTGACTCCAAGCCACTTAGTCTGAGCATATCAGTTTCAACTGCCAGTAGCCTCTCCCCGTAATCTGACTGGCTATCAGTCAAAGATTCAACATAAACAGAAGAGGCAGTGACGGACTTGTGATCCGTAGCGAGGGATGCTTTACGAGCAACGGCTTTTAGCCTGTGGCATTCAGCTTCAAGTTTAGCAACCTTCCTTATGCTCTCCAAATGCTGTTTGCTGGCTGCTTCGGCTGCTTGTGTACTTAAGTCCCTCTCAATGATCCTTATCTCTAGCTCCTTAGCTTGAGAAGACAGCTCCAATTTAAGGGACAAATTTTCTTTCTCTGTAGCTTCAAGCTTTGAGTGAAGACCAGGATCAACTGAGACAGCAGCTTCAGCTGTAGCACTTTGAAGTTGGGCCTGCAGTTCGATAAGCTTACTCTCGAACTCAGACTTTGTGGATTCCCATTCGATAGTTCTCTTAGCAATAGCTTCACGGATCTTCTGCTCTTGCTCTTCTCTTGCTTGTCGGAGCTGTCTCACACATTCCTTGAGCGCTCCATCAAGATGACCTACTCGATCTTCAAGTGATGAGTTCTTCTTTGTTGCAACTTCAAGTTGTTGCTTCAAAGCCAAAACTTCGTTTTCAGCTTTCTCCCAGCCTAGCATTTAGAATAATAAACAAACAACCAGCTGTATATTATTGAGAAAAAGTATTTCGAAAATGTTCTCGGTTATAAGAAGGAATCAAGTGATGCAAATCCAAATAGTAGTTGATGATAGATCTAACCTACTCAGGAAAAAGTTCTGGAAAACTATACCTAAATGAAGTGAACAATTCATATTTTGGACTATGTATACCGTAGAAAGGAAAAAAGACATAATAAGACTATAACAAGAGTATACTGCTTAGAAATAATCATTATCCCATGATGTCTTGAACATATTCATTCGAATATTCTTTAACCAAAAGGAAGTCGGCTGTCAAAAGCCATCTTTATATTCCCTAACCGTTATTTAATGTTCTATTCTCTCCTATGTAATTGATTTTTTCTTAATATACTTTTATAGAATACTCTAATTTCCAACCGAAGATACATGAAAGAGGATAGTATGTAATACCTGAAACAGCTTCTTCTGCAACTTTAGCATGTTGCTTTACCAAGTCTTCCTTGGCACTTATGTTCAGAAGAGCAGAAGATAGTTTCTCTGTTAGACTTTTCACGCTATCATTAACTTCTTCATCAATAGGTGAAGCTTTAGATGTGACTTCTGGCGATTGAGAATTATGAGTTGCATATACCTTTTGACAACAAAATGAAAAGGTCAGATACGAGCTAAACCACAAGACTAGAAGGAAAAACAAATCATTATAATAAGGAGAAAGAGAAGGGGAGGGGTGAAATATTAAAGGTAAGCATCAATAGAAAACAAGCAAACAAGGAAGTAAATTGTCTAATTGTTCATTTGGAATACAAAAACTACCTGCAGAGGCCCAACATTGACATCCAGATACAATCAACATTGATAAGTAAGAAATATCAAGCAAAGGCAACTCAAAATGTTGAGTATGTGCTTGATTCAACAACTGGTTACTTCCCAACCAATGGTCGGAACAAGAAACCAACCACATTGTCAGTTGCTTTATAGTTGCTTTATGGTCATATTCTTCTTCTCTGTTCTAAATGAATCAAAGATTTAGGTAATCTGTTTCTGCATCATGTATATGTGGTCTTCTAGACAAGGCTTCGTCGGATCTGCAGGCACATTATTTCTTAAGACCATACAAAGATCCATTCAATCTATCTCTAATTTCTTTTCTTTCGCAGAAAGGGTCAGAGCATACCAGATAAAATTTTCTTGTTCAGAAAATTTTGCAGCCTCAAAGAAAATAAGACAAATTTATACAAGTACAATTCAAATTTAGACATTTATTCATTCTTCTCATTTTTCAGGATCAAGTTTACTACTGGGACAAATTAAATTATCCTGTGATTATCTAAGGTAAACAAAAATGAGGTGAAAGAATAGCAAACATACTGAAGATTGAACAAATGAAGGTAAGAGCGGCGGTAACAAGGTTTTGAAAGGAATATAATACTTACGATACTATACAGCCACATAATCAAAAAGATATTGGAGTAAATATACTATCAGGAAAATGACAAAAAAAAAGATAGATAATGTTGAAAGTAGGAAACCACATTAGAAAGAAAAAAGAAACTTCATGTGTAATCGATTTAAGGAAGTTTGAATGAACCGAACTACCCCATCCTCCAAAAGAAAAGATAAAGAATGAAATGTTCACATAATGAAGATCATCCATCTGTGGCTTTTCTTGATTAAGGGGGGCGGCAGAAATCATCATAATTTTCCATTATTTTACACAAACTAGACTGGCCTATACAGTTCCTGTTCATTGGGCTGAAAAATCATATGGGCCACCAAGGAAGCCTTAAATTTCATAATAACTTGAAAACAGAACATTGAATCTTCTATATATTAATTTTTACTCGTTTGATGAAGCAGTCATATACCTCTTCTGATTAGGATCCTATATTTCATCAATCCAGCACAAATATAAAAGCAAAAGTGATTCCAAAGAAGGATGACAAAAATGGGAAGAAAAATTGCACTAAGAAACTGTATCTTCAATGTGTTTATGTAGTAAAATAACAAGCTTCTGGTCAAGGTATATAAGAACAAGATCAATTTAGAAAAATGCACTTGCTTTCTATTTTTATGAAAACACAAAACATTAGCAAAACACGTTTGATTTCAAGAAACTGAGAAATGAAAATGAAAACCATTTTCAAAAACTTTCTCTAGAAGTTTCAAGTCTCAGATAACTTTAAGCCTATATACATTCTTAGTTAATGAAAAGTGGTACCTAATTTTTCCTCTTAAACCATACTTTCAGACTATAAATATGCTAAAAATAAGAGACCCATGCTAAGTTGCTAACAACTACTACAGCCAGTATAGATACAGAAGTGTCGATGCATTCTTTTCCTTCCTTCTTCCTTGTTACTACAGCAGGCCACCAGTATACGCATATCATCATCCGTATATGAGCACATATATATTCTACAAGATACAAAGTTCCTGTTTTCCTGTCTTCTTCCTTGTTTAATACTTCAAAAGACTTATACTTGCCAAAAACCATAAAGTTTTAGCCAAGGCATTAAGTTCTTGAAGTGTCAATTACAAAATGTCTTCCATATCTGAGTAGGTGAGGATAGCCTATGATTATAAGATACAATTTAATACAATATGCTCTATGGGGTAGGCAATAAAGCAAGGACCAAAGGTTCCAGCTGTAGCTTCATAAATATAACGATGACTTGACAGAGAGGGAAGGGGAGAGTCAGTTTCATTTTACAGCCTTCTCCATAGCAACCTCAAACAGAAATGCCTAAACCAAATTTTGGAAAAGATTATCTAGTGATCGGCATGAAAAGTTTTGGGTAAGGAGTCCAAACTCGCTATCCTTACCCCGTATTTCAACATCATTACTAATCCAATTGTTAATGAGAAAACTAATACCATGAACCAAATATCAACCAAACAACAGAATAAAATGAGTAGAAAATAGTCCTTTGAGGCCATACATTAGCTGAGAGGAACGACATGATATAATGAAAATTGAAAAACCCAATCAAGCTTGCCCCAAAAGACAATAACATCCATGTTTCATAAATAGCAAACCAATCATCAGCAATGTTAGCGCCACCAACCTGATCATCCGAGAATCTTTCAGAATGAGAAGATATTGATCCCGAACTCTCCGTTTCGCCAGGACTCTTCTCTGAAGACTTCCTCCGCCATAGCCAGCTCCGCCGGTCCATCTCAATATTCAAGAAAAGCAACACTTCAACATCCCCTCACAGAATCCATCTACACTTCCAGCAAACAAACATCCATCCCTCAATAATGTATTCATTACTGACAAAACATCAAACAAGTCAACCAAATCTGAACTTCTACTCTTAAAATCGCACGAAACATCAAATAATCCGAATCAGCAAAAAGTGTTCATTGCTCGCAGAGTCATAAGTCAAAGCCAATTCTGGTCATCCAAGTGGGATTCTATGGGAAAATTCTGGGTTGCAAACAATGCAAGCAAAGCAAAACCCAAGGAAGAAGAACACGGCTTCTATGCTCACCAGTTCAACCAACCAAAGGGATTTTTCGGATAATTCTCAGCTTTGCTTACAATTCACTCCCCAGCATATCTAACCCCACCCAAAGAAACCCAAATAATGTTTTTTTTTTCTTCAATCAAAATCACTCAAAAAAAAGGGTTCATTTAGAAAAGTATGTATATAAAATTGAATACTGGTAACGAAATAGTATAGTATTTTAAAAGCTGTATAATTTCAAAACCATTTTTTAAATAAAGCCACCCAAAGGCCAAAATCCTTTTGGCAATTACTTGAAACACAAAAAAGTGGAACAGTCATCGGATGGGCACCTACCAAATCCGCTAAATTTCACGCCAAAGTGACGATTGAAAGAGATAGAAAGATAGAAGAGCACGGGACAGACTGAAATGAATGACGAAACCAAGAAACGACGACCCACTTCAAAATATCCCAAAAAACAAAGAAATAGCCATTACCCATCTCAAAATGTCTCCAGAATTAGAGACCCATCAATGCCAAACCGCTAAAAGACTCCAAATTTTGAAGAAAAAAAGCCGAAGTACCTTTGGGAAATGAGACTGTATGCAAAAACCCAGGCTCTGACTCCTCATGAATTCATGGAATCAGAATCAGAAGATGCCATGCGACCATAAAATAAATAAAAAGTAAAACACGAACAATGATGAAGAATAAAATCTGCAGAGATCTGAGGAATGTCAGTAGAAGTGTTGAGGATTGAAGCAGCAGCAGCAGAAGAGGGATTTTAGTTTTACCTCTTTTTCTGGGTTGTTGTTTTTTAGTAGTAATGTAATGGAGATTGACAAATGCCAAATAATTTAGTAGTGGGTCTGGTCTGGTTTGGACCATCCATGTGAACGTGGAGCTAGCTAGCCATGAGGGTGTGCCCTTTTTTAAAAAAGACTACTTTTTTATCCTCTGGCAGCTAGAGTCTAATGTTGCCTTGGCTGCTTCTGTTTTTTTTCAAACGAAAATGGCTTTATTCCCGCCCTTGGATGCTGGGATTTGACATTTTGCTTCTGCTAATTAAATACATACAAAACCATAAATAACCTACTGCTACTGCTGGTTATAGGTTTGGATTTTGGGTTTTGGGTTTGGTTTTGGCTGCACAGTACAGTGAAATCCTCTGTTCTGCTTTGCTCTGCACTGTGACACTGTGACAGTGAAGATGGATAGCTAGCTAGCTGAGCTCTGTGTCTTACTTTGCTGGTGTCTGGTCAACTTTCGCTGTTGTTTTCTTGTTGATATGTTACCTAATTGTTTATAATAAGATGATGGTTATAGAAAAGATACGAGGAAATGG
>JAYMTT010001016.1:0-10677 GCA_036898025.1 Hypseocharis bilobata
AGGTTAAGTTCACTGGGACGTCTCCCTTCCATTGGGAGTATTAAAGAGATTTTTTTAAGACCACCCTTCTGCTATACAAGTTCTTTTGTAATTGCATCCCAACTATAAAACTTATAAAAATAAATTCATCAACTATCAAAAACCTGCATGATGGATACTTTCCTTTCATTTTAAACATTTTTATGGATGAATTTATTTTCACAAGTTGTATGGTTGGGGGTGCAACTTCAAAAACTTGTGTATAATAGAAGGGATGATCATAAAAAATAAAAAAATAAACCCTTTATTAAATTTAAATGTTAGGGTTAATTTAGTAAAATTGCAATCTCAATGAAAGAAAAGTCCTTCAGAGGGAGGGCTGCGAGTGTGAGTAGCTTTGCTAGGTTTCTTTTCCATCGGGACGGACGACAAGGGCATTAATATATACTACTATATATAAAGACTACCCATCTTTTTCTCTCTCTACATCCAAAAAGAAAAAAAAAATACTACTAAATCTAAGAGAAATAAAAACTCTCTCTCTCTCTCTCGGAGTCCATACCATACAGCCACAGTGAAGCACCTCGCCGCAGCCCACAAATATATAACTCATCGCTCTGCGCAACGCATTCACGTTAGCATCTCACAAACTTTCGCTGCGCTCTTCTGGGAATCGCTGAGGAAATCGGAGGAACCGGTAAGAATTTCAATCATCCCTCGCAACTTCGATGACTCTGTGTTCTTCTTCACTGTTTCTGCGTTGATTTACTTGCTAGAACTGTGTTTTCCGATTGAACAAATTGAAAATCCAGTGCACTGTAATGGTTTCTTTTCCTGCAGATTCAAGTTTCTCACCTTGAACTTTTTTGATTTTTTGATTTATTTATTTTCTGTAATACTTGTAAAAAAGGAGTTTCGCTGGTTTGGGCTGGAGTTCATCTGCTGTGCCTTTTAGAATTAGGGTTTTTTGGGGAATATGTTTGGATTGTGTCCTTGTGCCAGCGATCATTTTCGTGGTTTTGTGTTTATGATTCTTGTATTACAGATCTATTTATGTAGATTAGTTTCTGATACTTGTAGTTGTTGTAATTTTTTATTTGCAGTTAGGGTCTTTTGGTGTTCAATTTGATTTTTCTTCTGCTTAGAATTATTGTATAAACCCCGGGAATCTCAATGGGGCGCAAGAAGCCTTCTGTTCGTGACGAGGAGTCTGCTTCACTGCCACAAGGTGGTGGGAAATCGAAGAAGAAGGCAGTCATGATTGATGACGATGAGTATTCGATTGGAACTGAGTTGTCTGAGGAGCCACAGGTTCAGGAAGAGTTGCCTGCAATTACAGGAAACAAAAAGGGTAAGAAGGGGAACGCAAAGGCAGGGAAAGGTAAAAATGAGGATGATGATTATGAAGAGAAGGGGGTAGAGGAAGAATATGAAGCTCCGGAGATTGTGTTTAGTGGGAAGAAGAAGTCCAAATCGAAGAAGGGTGGTGGGAACAGCGTGTTTAGCGGGTCAAATTTTGGATTACTTGGAGAGGAGGAGGATGATGAACAAAGTGAGGTGACTGGTGATAAAGATGATGGTGCTGGGAGTGAGAATGAGGATGCTCCGATAGTGAGCTTTTCGGGGAAGAAGAAGCCTTCCAAATCTTCAAAGGTGAGTAAGAAGGCCGGTAGTCTGTTTGCATCATCAGCTTTTGACGCGATAGGTGATGATGATGAAGGGGAGGTTGTTGATAATGATAGTAAAATTGAGAAAGAAGATGATGATGAGGCCCCTGTTATAGCTTTTACAGGGAAAAAGAAGTCATCAAAGAGTGGCAAGAAAGGTGCTAGTGTTTTTGCTGCTGTTAGTTTAGATGAGCTTGATGATGTGGACGAGAAAACTAATGAGAAGCAAGATGAGAACGAAGATGTTGCTCCAATTACTTTCTCAGGTAAGAAAAAGAAGTCTTCAAAGAAGAGTGGTAATTCAAATAGTGCTGCATTTGCTGGTGGAGAAAATGATGAAGGTGCTTCTGTATCTGAAGCGGATAGAGTCGGTGATGACGTGGTCGAAGATGAAGATGGATTGACAATTGCATTTTCGGGTAAGAAGAAGTCTTCTAAGAAGAAAAGTATTTTAACTGCATCTGTAGCTGAAACTGGAAATGGAAGTGAAGCTACAGATAGTAATATTGAAGCTGATAATTCTAAAACTAACGAGGTTGAAGAGGTCAGAGAAACTTCAAAGAGTAAAAAGAAGAAGAAAAAGAGTGGAAGGACTGCTCAAGAAGAGGATGAGTTGGATAAGATTCTTGCAGAGCTTGGTGAGGGCCCTTCTACAGCTAAACCTGCTGCACCTCCCCCACAAGAGGAGAAATCTCAAGTTCAGCCTGAACCAGCTGCACCTATTGACACTTTGGGTGAAAAGGAAGCTGAAGAAGAAACAGGGGAGTCAGCTGCAGCAAAGAAGAGGAAAAAGAAGAAGGAGAAGGAAAAGGAGAAGAAGGAAGCTGCAGCAACTACAAAGGAAGAGGTCAAAACAGAAACAATAGAACCCAAAAAGAATGACGCAAAAAGTAAGGCAGCAGATAAGAAAGTACCTAAGCACGTCAGGGAGATGCAAGAGGCACTTGCTAGGCGTAAAGAAGCCGAAGAGAGGAAGAAAAGAGAAGAAGAGGAGAAGTTGAAGAAGGAAGAAGAGGAGCGGCTTAGGCTAGAAGAACTTGAGAGACAAGCAGAAGAGGCTAGGCGGAGGAAGAAGGAAAGAGAAAAAGAGAAGCTTTTGAAAAAGAAACAGGAAGGGAAGCTTTTAACTGGGAAGCAGAAGGAAGAAGCCCGTCGAAGGGAGGCAATGAGAAACCAGATACTTGCTAATGCTGGAGGTTTGCCTCTCCCTACTGCAGACACAGGAGGTGCACCAATGAAACGGCCCAAGTATCAGACAAAGAAGTCAAAACCAGCTCACCATTCAGCAAATGGTGCTGTCTCTAGTAAGGCGACTGAAAATGAAGAGTCAAAAGACAACCAGCAAGATTCTCTGGCTGAGGTGGAGACTGTGGAATCAGAGAAAGTTGAAGAAGTGGAACCTGTGAATGTAGAGGAGAAAGCGGAAGCTGCTAATGTGGCTGAAGATAATGGAATTGAAGAAGAAGAAGAAGATGATGATGAGGACGAATGGGATGCAAAGAGCTGGGATGATGTCAATCTTTCTGTTAAAAGTCCCTTTGCAGATGAAGAGGCCGACTCTGAGCCTGATCATGTAGTAAAAAAGGAAATAAAAGGTGCAATACCAACCTCTCGCTGTGCTTGTTATATTCTAATGTGGCAGAAGCTACTGCAGTTTTTTTTTTGGTGAGATCCTGAGTGATTTGTTTTTATATTCTCCTGATTTTCCATGTCACAGGTGCTCCTGCAGTTTCTAAGCCAGCAGTTGCTGTCAAGAAAGTCATGCCTCAACCAACAAAATCTGAGGATGTTGAAATTAAGAAAAGCCACCCTGAGGTTGAACTTACAGACAAGAACAGGAAAAAGGTTGCTGACTCAAAAAAAGCTGCTTCAAGTTCAGATGTCAACCGTAAACAGGGAGAAGCTGACCTTCGTTCTCCTATTTGCTGCATTATGGGCCATGTTGATACTGGTAAAACCAAGCTGCTAGATTGTATCCGAGGCACTAATGTTCAGGAAGGTGAGGCGGGAGGTATCACTCAACAGATTGGTGCAACATATTTTCCTGCTCATAACATACGAGAGAGAACAAGGGAATTGAAAGCTGATGCCACACTGAAGGTCCCTGGTCTGCTGGTCATTGACACTCCTGGCCACGAATCATTTACTAATCTAAGATCTAGGGGTTCTGGTTTATGTGATATTGCAATCTTGGTTGTCGACATTATGCATGGCTTAGAACCACAAACAATTGAATCACTCAATCTCTTGAAAATGAGAAATACAGAATTCATTGTTGCATTAAATAAGGTGAGCTGTTTATAGTATAATATTGCCTTTAGGGTAGCAGTTTCCATCCCCTTCTCTTTCCTTTACTTATGGGTGTTTAATTTTGTTTTGTTCGCTAACAATGTTGCAGGTGGACAGACTTTATGGTTGGAAAACTTGCCGTAATGCACCAATTGTGAAAGCAATGAAACAACAGACTAAAGATGTTCAAAATGAGTTTAATATGAGGCTCACGCAGGTCATATACATTGCATCCTTCCTTCAAGAAAGAGTATTTGTCAGTGGGCTATCTGGGTTAACGTTTATATATTTATTTAATTGTTTGGTTTACAGATTATAACTGAGTTCAAGGAGCAAGGATTAAATACTGAACTTTACTATAAAAATAAAGAAATGGGGGAAACTTTCAGTATTGTTCCCACAAGTGCTATTAGGTTTGTCTCAAGAACTATGTTGAGCCTTGTTATCACTGTCTGATAGCATATCACGTTGCATTTTTTTTGTCATTTATTTTCCTATGACCAGTAGCAAAATTTACTTGCCTTTATTTCATAGCCAGCTCCCTAATATTTTGGGTTTTGGATAATTCAGTGGTGAAGGCATCCCAGATATGTTGTTATTACTCGTTCAGTGGACTCAGAAGACAATGGTTGAGAAACTTACGTTCAGCAATGAAGTGCAGGTGTGCTTTCTTTTCATGTTGTGTAGTAAGATGAATGTTTCGATATTTAATTCTAATGTGCAATTTGGTTGTTGGTTGGAACTATGTGCCAGTGTACGGTTTTGGAGGTCAAGGTTATTGAAGGCCATGGGACAACAATTGATGTTGTGTTAGTTAATGGTGTGCTTCATGAAGGAGATCAAATCGTTGTTTGTGGCTTGCAGGCAAGGGTTTATAAACTCCATTTTCTTTTTTGGATAATATGTCATGAATGGTTGTTTTTTTAATTCTTAATAGATGTATTTTTCATTTTAGGGACCTATTGTTACCACAATTCGAGCTTTATTGACTCCTCATCCAATGAAGGAACTCCGAGTTAAGGTGAGGTTTTGTTTGCTAGTTACTACCTTCTTCTTTTTTTCCCATTTATTTCTATTTATTGTGTAGGAGATTTAACAATATATTGCTAATAAACTTGTATAGAAGAGGTGCTTTGAGACCTACTATATCATATCAGGCCAATGTGAATAAATGTGGATGGTTCTGCTGTCATGATTAACATAGAATAGAGAATAATGCAATCAGATGCATACATGCTCATGTATTTACTGAATTTTTATCTAGTGACACTAGAATACAGTATTAGAAGCAAATATTCACAATAAGAATCTCATAATATGAAAATGTATGTGGAGGTTTAAGTTGAGTTTTAGATGCCATACCTACTAGGCTATAGTAGAGTCAGAGACCAAAAGATGAAAACAGATTGTCTTGGTTTTTTCTATCTGACCTCATTATCATCAAAGCATTCAGAAACTATTTGGTTTCCTGAAATCCCTGGCGACCATATTCCTGAATAGGCTATTATAATTAGCAGAATTTTGAATGCTTTCACATAACAACGTGCTTAGTAAAATTAACTAATTTACTAAATCGTTTTCTTCTTTTCGCCAAAAATTGGGCCAAAAGCCTGGTTCTCAAAAAACTAACTAACCGTTTAAATGCTTTCCTTCTTTTTCACCACCAACTTTTCCCATACTTACTTTTGAATATGTATTAGCAATGTTAGGATTGATGAGATGTTATTCTCATGGGGAGGGAACTAGCGAAATGAGAATCTCATATCCATCAAACTTGTTATCTGTCACAAATCAGACCATCACTGGCTGAACAAATACCTCCATTACTCATAGATCATTTTGGATGTTATCTGTCATAAATATAGTTCCTTAATGTTATTAAGAGTGATAATCAGAAAGTGGAAAGGGCGGAGAAGAGGAAAGAAATAGAACCAAAGGAAACAGTATAAGCACTTGTTTGCCTTGAGATGCCCCGGATAAATCCTTGTTTTGCTTACCACTGTGATTCCACTGTACCTGTTTCAACTTTTAAGTTCAATGGTAGTGGCTCCTCACTTGAGCCCTTAGACCTCAAATATTTCTTTGCCTTAAGAAATCATGAGGAAATGCAAAACTTAAAACTAGCAGAATGGGATGCTAATCCATATTTTGGCTGTTTTTTCTTGCTTTTAAATGGGATATTGAGCATCAAGTTCACCAGTAATTTGTGTTCTTAGGAAGCTTCATTTTGGTTGTAACCAATTCAAAAACATTTTGAAAATCTTTGCTTCAACATTTGTGTTGACTTTTTTTTTTCCTTCTTCTTGAAAGATGTGACTATTGGTTATGTCTGGTGATTTGATTTTTACTGTGATGTTGACTTTCGTTTTGATGAAATTTCAGGGAACATATCTACATCATAAGGAAATCAAGGCTGCGCAGGGTATAAAGATCACTGCTCAGGTGATTATAATGTACATACTATAGCAATAATAGATAAATCCATCCGGTTTGTGGTCTTATATACAATTTTGGCATGTATATGGACATTTATGTAGATGATATTTATGAGTCATAACAATCCTTTGAAAAGGAAATTCATTTTTTTTTCATCTGTTATATCCTAATGCAGGGCCTTGAGACGGCTATAGCTGGAACTGGTTTGTATGTGGTAGGACCTGATGATGATTTGGAAGATGTCAAGAGCGCAGCTATGGAAGATATGGAGGCAGTAATGAGCAGGATTGACAAAAGTGGCGAGGGAGTTTGTGTTCAAGCATCTACTCTAGGTTCCTTGGAAGCATTGCTGGAGTTTTTGAAGTCTCCGGCAGTGAAAATTCCTGTTAGTTGTATAAACATAGGTCCTGTACACAAAAAAGATGTGATGAGGGCTAGTGTAATGCTCGAGAAGAAAAAAGAGTATGCTACCATCTTGGCATTTGACGTCAAAGTGACACCAGAGGCACGGGAACTTGCAGATGATGTGGGTGTGAAGATTTTTATTGCTGATATTATTTATCACTTATTTGATCAATTCAAGGCCTATATAGACAATCTCAAGGAAGAAAAGAAGAGGGAATCTGCTGATGAAGCTGTCTTCCCTTGTGTGCTTAAGATGTTACCAAACTGCGTTTTCAACAAGAAGGATCCAATTGTCTTGGGGGTTGATGTTTTCGACGGCATTGTTAAGGTATGACTATATTTAGTTTTCTTTGCTTTGCTCTCCTAGTTACTATTTCATTTCTATATGTAAATTAGTAGTGTCCATTTATGACTTGATATTGGTATGGGCGTTGGGTGTGTCAGACAAAGTAATTAACTAGAGGTTCCTCAGTGCACCTTTTTAGTTCAGCTTTTGAATTTAGATAAACATTTTGTAGTGCATTACCTGTGTTATAGCCTCGAGGTCTTCACTCAGGCTTAAAGGATGTTTGAGATTTTCAGCAGAGTTTAGGTTTTAATCTTTGTCAGGAATAAAGGGGGTAAGTGAAAAAAGAACAGAGAAAACCATCATTATTGTGAATAAAAAGATAAAGTTTTGGGTGATTTATTCTGCGAAGTTATCTGCTTTATTTGCATTGTAATGTTACACTTATTTTCTAGTTTGCCTTTCTGTTAATTTATTGGACTATAGGCTTCATTCCTAATGTCTTATGGTTCTGATTTTTTGAGGAGGCTAGGTGATTAAGTTTCTTGCTATGTTTGAAGAGATTTTAGGGGAGAATATGAATTAGTCTCTTTGGTTGCCTGGATCTCTAAGATCGCTATGTTTTTAAGTTTCCTTGTGTAATTTGTATAGTTTAGGTGATGAAATTTATTTTTCCATCCATTCCTATGGAAAAGTATGAGTGCGCAGCTATCAGAATTTATCCATTAGTAATTCATTAAGAATTCAGAATATCTTAGGAGCAGATGATGTAAACTAGTATAATTTTTTTTGTCTCAGAGCACTAATTTCATCGTACTCAAAACTACTTCATGGAAGTAGAAGTGGGATTGCAGACTAAAACCAAAAGATTATGACATTTAATCTGATGTGAACAACTCAACGAAACTAAATTACCAAATGAAAATAATTTAAATAATGTGCTTTTAAAAACCCTAATATTGAGTTTCTTTAGAGACCGCCTTATGTGTGAATTCAGAGAGACAATACGTGGGTATTTTTTTTTTTTAAGTAGAATATATCATTCATGTGTGATAGGCAAAAGTATTTGTGTTTTGCTGTAGTATTCATCTTTAATCATGCTTAAACATTCTTTCTGGATATTTAATTTTCAATTTGTTATTCATATTATTCTCGTATAAATGGGAAAGCACAAATATTTTTTTTATCTTGAATGGATCCCATTGTCAATACGTTATCATTGTTCACTTTAATCTTTAAAAAACATGTCCTTGATGTTTTGAGGTTATGATAAGCCTTGATCTGTAAGTGCCCAAGTTGAGTTTATTATGCTTAATGTAATAGTGTAATATTGCGTGCATAACTATGATATATAATTAACGCCTCGTGCTTGTATGCCTTCCGGTACTATCCAACTTTTCGCAGGTTGGTACTCCAATTTGTGTTCCTTCGAGGGAATTTATTAGTATTGGCCGGATTGCGTCCATTGAGAATAACCACAATCCTGTTAATTCCGCCAAGAAAGGCCAGACGGTGGCCATTAAGGTACGTGGTTTCCTGATTGGACTTTCTATGTGGTAATTTTCTTATTTCTATTGTGGAAATTTATGTTTTATGACGTTTGAGTTGTATGAGAACACCAGTGATTATCATGGCGTCTTTAAGTTATTGTGAACCATCAGGATTATCTCAAAAAAAAATTTGTTAAGCTTTTCAAAATTTGTGAACTTTACTTTATTCTTGGATGGGTCAGAAATCCTCTTCATCTAGTGATGCTCAATATTATAATTGTGCTTGAAATAGGAAATTTGATACTAGTAGGTATGACTGTTCCGTTGCTTTTGTAAAGCTGCCTCCTTTTCCTGATCTGTGCTAAGTTGATATGCATCTGTGGTGGTGGAGGAGGTGTTAAAGCTGCCGTAGTGATATGCTTGATATGTTTGGACCTTTTGATACTCTTGATATTAGATGTCCTTTGAATGATAACAACCTGAATATCATGTTTCTCCAATTGACTTGGCACACTCGGAACCACCCTTAAAATCTTCGCGGCGATTTATTTCTCCTGTCGTTTGGTTGTCAAATTTGAAGACATTCCATTGAACTAGGTAAAACAAGCAGCCTTCCTATTCCCTTTTGCCCCTTTCTCCTTTGTTTTTCCTCTTAGGTAAAATATAGTGTTTCTTGATCACAATTCATGATCAAATTTCACTAAATTTTATTGACATCAAATTTAGATTTGACTCTAGTTCGTGTTTTTCTAGCATGATTTAGACTCCTGAGTGTCCCTGCTCTTTACCTGACGCCCTCTGTTAGTGGATTGTTTCAGGATTCCTTCCATTTATCTGGCATTGCTCTTCCTTTAATGTGCTACAAGCATAATTTGCTCTTTTGTCTCTCTAATATTGACCGATTTCAGGTGTAGCAATTTAAAATTTTCATCTTTTTTCTAACATCTGGGAATATTTGTAGACTCTGAGCTCTAATTGACAGTTCAGCCACGAAATAAATGCAGTTTGCCTTGCATAAGTAATCGGATCTGGTCTGATTGGGAACTTTTCCTTTTGATTTTACAGATAGTTGGCACCAATGCTGAGGAGCAGCAAAAAATGTTCGGCAGGCATTTTGAGATTGAGGATGACCTTGTAAGCCACATCTCTAGGAAGTCGATAGATATACTTAAAGCTAACTATCGGGTAAGTCTGGTCTAAGTCATACAAATTTTCCTTCCCTTGGTGTGTCATATTAGCTGTGGTTGCTTATTATTATTTATAATGTATAGGATGAGCTGTCACTTGAAGAGTGGAAGCTGGTTGCGAAATTGAAGAATCTCTTTGGGATACAGTGAGAATTTAGTGAATGAATTGAGCAGTTGTCTTTTTTCACATACTCGCACGGGCTTTTGCGATTTGGGTGGTTTGATGCATAGATGCAATTTTCATCCCTTGTTGCTTTTCTTTCTTTTTTTATATTTCACTTGGAGGGAAGCCTTTTGATCTTTGGACCACACAGTTGAATTGATGTTGTCAAGGTTACGGATACCATTATACTTGAGATTGCAAGTCCCAACGGAAGCAATTGCTTGCTTGCTTGCTTGCTTGCTAGAGTGCAGAGCTGAATATTGACATTTCTGGCATTCTCAGTTTTGTAACGAATTCTTTCACTAAATAAAAGTTTAAAATTCTCTATTTTCTATTTCTTTGGCTATCATTCTGTCTTGGTACAGAAACCATAAACTGTTGCATTGTTTTTTCTTTTATCTTGCAGTTAGACTTGGTCACTAGATATCGGCTATTGATCTGGCAAGTTTTCTTTTTGGATTTGATGCATTTGCAATTATGGTGACCAAATTTTAGTCACTAAATTTTACTTTGACCAAAATTTAATTACTTTTAGTGACTAAATTTTCACCCCTAAATCTTATATTGATTTTAATGACCAATCTTTTATCACTAAAAAGCACATGGAGGTTTGGAAAAAGTGCAGTGTAAGTGCATGAAATTTGTTCAATGCACCATTTCAACCCATGTCTAATCAATTAATCAGCTCAGCTTGCAAGGTGTTTGACGAAATATCAATTCTACACATTTTTTTTACTTTTTTCCTTTTTTATTTGCACCATAAGATAAGGCCCTC
>JAYMTT010001017.1:0-10675 GCA_036898025.1 Hypseocharis bilobata
TTATTTTCTGGTGTGTCCCCAAACACAGGAAAATGAGGAAAACATCTTCCTGAAAGATGTTTTCCCTGAAACAAACAAGCAAGTTTGCATAAAGCATCATGAGGTGATCAAATATACACTGCCTTATTATGTTGCAATCCATTCAAATACAAATTCTGTCTATTAAACCTCTCACAGTCACCATATAGCAAAATTTGGCACTCTATTATCTGTAAAATCACAGCCTGGTTCTAAGCAGTGCATTTATAAGAGAATGATGAATATTGCCATAGATAATTTCCCTGCGAAAACCTACAACATAGAGATGCCAAAAAATATAGTGTCAGGCAAGAGAGCATATTGGCACCTAAAAATGGAAAAGGCAACACAACATGTCTAAAATCGTGAATTTGTAACATTCTTACCACCATATGCAGTAAGTTTTTCTTCATTGCTAGTTGTGGCCATACATTGCATATTCTAAGATGAACCCTTCTACATGATAAAAGTTTACCTTCATATGAAAATTGAGACGAAATGATTTTCCTTCTACTGCATGTCCAAAGTCACTCATGGACCTCAAGGTAACCTTTGCAGCTTAAAACTTTTCGAATTTCCGGGACAAAATTTGATGGCAGACCATGAGCCGAATAAGAGCACAGTACATAATAGACTTTCTCAAGCAATGACATAAAGAATTTCTCATCTACTACTCTAATAAGTTGTCTAGCATATAGATAAAGAAATTTTAAGATTAGAGATTTTGGCACTTTAGTTTTTAAAATATAAACTTTGGTTTGCGAAGGTATTCAAACAGATCATACTATCCAACCCATAGGAGAACATAATAAGCAGCATTACTTTCTAAAAAGTAAGCAAGGTTTCTTTTCCAATTTCTAGTAGAGAGAATATCATATATGAACTCGGAACAGTAGATCCAAGCATGCCAAGATTATTTTACCTGGCACTTAGCCAGAAGATGCGTCAAGACCAACAATTTCAAAAGGAAAAAAAAAACATTAAATATATGATTCTCTACAAAAAAGATTTTCCTTCCCTACTGAATTGCAGAGTTTCTTAGAACTCTGCAAATTAAGTTTATTGCAAGTTTCACAGAAATTTAGTTACACAGAGATGATCAATATAGCGAAGATTTTCACCAAGTCTCAATTGGATAAAATGCTTGGACTAACCTTCAGCTAAGGAATACATCCTCATCCAAGATTGTATACTTTCGAGCTTCTAACCAAAGAAACCACTGCAATATGGCGACCTACATAAACATTTTTTCTTGCTATTATATGCAAAACTGTTCTGCACCTCAGAATTTCCCTGTTCACTCTTCCCGTAATTATATGTCAGTTCTGTCATGGGAGGAATATGTTTGATTGCAAAAAATGCAACATGAAGATGAGATTCATTGTCATGTTGAAACAGAACGGGCTGCCAGAAGACATTTGGAGAGCAACTATGGTTCATGAAGCGAGCTACATTGCCACAATTCCTTGAACTAATGATAAGGGACAAGGGAGGCTTAGAAGACTCTTTACGGTCACCAGGGATATCTTCTCCAAGTAGCTCAGGTGCGTAATTCCACTGAAAAGAGTCATCATATATGCGAGTTGTATCGAAAATGTACTCATTCCCATCATCTTCAGCCTCTTCTACTTCAGTTTTTTCAATGACCTCACCTGCATATTCACAGATAAAAGTACCTGCGCGGATAGGATCCCAAGATCTCAAGCCCCAACCTTTATCCTTTGTTTTGAATACCTCTAAGCGAACTTTTAGACCGGTTTGAGAGACTCGATTTTGGCAACTAGAATAACAAGGGCATAATTGGCCACATTCATGTATCAAAGGTTTCTTGGTCACAAGGATTCCAGCTGCAGCATATGGTAGGTCACCTCCATTTTTTCGAAGACAGGTGCAGTTGGAATCACCTGGAAGACATGAAGGATAGCAACTGCACCCAAAGGAACGATTTACCGGTTTGTATGGCTTTGAACCCTTGAGCTTAGGAATATATGTAAAATTTGAGGGGCCTTTCTCATTATCAACATCATTTACGAGGGAAACAGGTAGATTTTCTACCCCTAATGCAAGATCTGTCAGTATTAGCCCAACCCGAGATACAGTGTCATCCTTCCATTGTTGAATGGATTTCCAAAGGGCAAAAGCAATAGGCTGCCCAGGTTCCCTCACCAACTTAAACTTGAATGTGTTGCCGCCTGATCTCCCTTTTTCACACCATGACTCCTTAATTTTGTAAAGGCCATCGTAGATATAAATCTTCCCAGTTGGACTCCATGGATCTTTCGTACCTCGGATAACTCTTACCTCATTGCTCCTGTGCAAGCTCCTCTCTAACGCAAGATTGCCCCTTTCAGGTTTCTGACCAACTAATTGTTTATTCCCATTCTGTCCACTGTAAATCAAAACATCTTCGGCATCTCCATCACCCTCACAGCTTCCAGATGAAACAAGGCTTACCGCTATGTTGTCCTCATCCTGATTAACCATGAGAGTAGTGTAGTCAATCCCAGCCATACATGGAGCGTGCAACCCCACCAAACTCATCTCCATCCTGAAAAAGAAAATATCTCCAACCTCAATACCCGGAACCATTCCAATCCTCTTTTTTGAGTTTGTCCGCAGCCCTCTGTTCATCATAATTGTGCCTGCTCTCAAGTCGGGCCGTCTTGTAACCCCTGGAACTGCTATCTTTGCATCATCAGTTTGGGTAATCCTTCGCCGCAGTGCATCAAATGTTACAAGTATATATTCAACAGTCTGCCTATTCCCATCTGCTCTTTGAAATGCATCAAATGTCATTATAATATTTCCCTCTCCCATTTTTGGTTCCTTCATTTCCTGTTTTGCTTGTGATAGAAATTCATCCTCCCGCACGCTCTTGAACCTCTTGTGTGACTCACTACCCCTCTCATGGCATCTTGACATATTCCTGTGGGACCTTGCATTTGGAGGTGCAACAAAGCGGGAAGGTATTGAGTATACCGGTGTTCCATATGATGGTTGCAGAAGAATAGTTTGATTGGTTGCATCTGGGGGTGGATGAGACAGCATTTGAGGATCTAGAGGGATAACAGGGGAGTAAAACAGAGAGAGCCCGTGCGGGTAGGTACCATATGGTGCGACATACCAAAATGGGGTAGCAGCTTGGGATGTCGAAATGACATTGGTGAACCCAAGTGGGAATGTAAATACAGGAAACAAACATCGCAAAGGCCTCACATCCAAAACTTGAGGTTTCTCAAAGGAAGCTGATGATGGGGTACCATCCAATATTAAGCTTTCTTCCATGAATGATTGACCTTCAATTTCCTTTTTTTCTTATTTACATAGTTTCCAAGTTAATCAAGTTTGACGTATTATCAGCAAAACATCATTATACCAGAAACACTGAACCAAATCCCAAACATATAAAATTATTAAGAAGGTCAAAATCGAGCTCAAATTTCTGATCAAAAAGGAAAGGGACAAAAAAAAAATTTAATTAGCAAGTGCATTGGGTTTTAGTAGCAAACATAAAAATGAGCAAGGTTGACTGATTTTTACAATCAGCAATTACAAGATGAAAACTTGACTGCATTACTGCATAGATAATATGGCAAAGAAAGAAATTAATGTGTCAAAAAAAAAGGTCACGATTTTTTGACAAAAACTAAATCTTCGACTCATCTAATCAAAATATATGTCTGGGTCGAGTTAAGTTTTGAAATTGAGAGAGAGAGAGAGAGCAACAATGTGATCCTAGGCAATGCCATTTTCATTTTACTGGGTACAAACACAAATCAACACAAAACACATGAGATTCCAAATTTTCTTTTACTGTTTTTTTCACTTTCTTCAGTTTTATCAGCAACCAAACACTCCCAAAAACAAACAGCAACTTGGGCATATAACATTACTCCAGAAGAATCACAATGTATTCCATGAAAGGGGAAAAAAAGAAACATTTTTTTTTTCTTTCACAAATCATAAATCAAAATAAGTGTAAAATAGTTGGCTCAATAGTAGAAATTTCAAGCAAAAGAAGCATACCTTGTGGAATGGACTGATCATCAGCTGCCAAGCAAAAGATTTTGAGACTATTCTTCATTTGCTGCTGCTGCTGCTGTGTTGTTCTCTCTGTTGTTCGCTTGGCAGTGGCTGTGGCTGGTTGATGGGTCTGTGCCTCTCTCTGTGCTTGTTCTTTACAGTTGTCTCAGGTTAAGAGACAGTTGGCTATAGTTTTTGACTAGAGAGGAACTTTCAGCCGTTGGATTCGTAACGTCTGCATGATCTGGCCTTGCCAAGTGGCATATAAAACAAAAGTTTCAAAACCACTTCTCTGATTTTTGCTACTACTACAATGTTCTAAAAACCATCCCCCCAAAGAGATTGTTTTGCTCAAGTTACCAAAATTTCCCAAGCCCAAACAGAAAATATTTGAACACACAAATGTAGATGAGGCATGTGAATTTGGGCTATTAAAAATTACAATTTGGTGTTAGTCACTCATTTGGCCTAGTGAAAATGTAAATGTTTTGACTTAACTCTAGGCGTCGTAATGATTAGTTATTAAGTTGCTATAATATAAGTTTTGCATTTCAAACTCGTGCGAGTGTGATAGAGGTTGAGATGGGTTATGAAAAAGAGAAGAGCTACTCTTTTGTTGTATTACCCAACAGACTATAAATTTTCATGTGAACTATAAAAAATCTTAAGACGTCGATAATTCGAAAAAGCTTTTTGCTAACCATAAGCACAGAAGACTACTAGAATTGAAAATATAAATTACACTCTTCTATCTTTCAAAGAGCTACAATAAAGTCAAATTCTAAATGCTATAATTTTTCAAAACCATGATTTCAAGCATTACAAAATCCCTCAAACATGCCCAAATTTTAGCTTAGACCCAGGACAAATGATATTTTAGTACATGATGATGATGCAAGCCACAATATTACCAAGTCAAAAAAAGACATGATTCAAGCCATATAATGCTATTTTTTTTTAGTAGTATACAAGATTATCTTTTTAATCAAATTTCACCTGGAAGAGTAGAAGACAAGGAAAAAAAATGCACTTAATGCAGTGTCTCTTCAATCAAAGCCACTGTCCAAGCAGCAAGATGCAAAGCCCTCTGTAATCTGCCATGGCCACAAAGAAAGTCCTTTTCTTTCAGCTTTCTGCAATCTACAGATATGGCGGGGAAGGAGCGAGCTTGGCAATTATTGGGACCCATCAAGAAGAAGAAGAGACGGTTGAGTTTCTTCTTCTTTCCTCTGTTCTGTTCACTCATCTTCTCATCTGGGTTGGTTTTACAAATTTGATCTAATCTATTTTCATCGTTTTCAATTCAATTTTAGACAAAAAGCTGTAATTTTTGGTGGTGGGGTTTAGGGTTTCTGGTGCCGGTCAAAGCTAACCGAGTCCAAGTCAAGGCCCTCACCTAACGAAACTGCTGTGGGTTTTCGTCACACCATGTGTTCTTTGAATTTTTGCACATGAAATTCAATTTCAATCCATTGAATATAATATACGCGTAGGTTTTTTGTTTTTGTTTTTTTATATTATCTGTTTTCCTTTTTAGTAGCTGATTTAAAGATACAAGCAAGCAAGTAGCAACCATGATTGACACCACCAATCCATGAGGTGTGAACACAGAACAGTACCAAAATACATAAATGGAAACTTATAGAAAGGTTTAGAGAGGAGGGATGTGGTCTTCTTTGTGTGCAGGAGTCAATAGTCAAGAGTCAAGAAACCATACATATATTAATATGGAGATGGTGGGACCATGTTGTTTGTCAATTTCTTTGCATTCAATGGAGGTTTCCTCATTTTCTTGCCTACCCCCTTAAAAGGGTCTCTCCGTTTCTTCCATTTCATTAGGGACTTGATCGAGAGCTGTGTCTGGGTCTTTCATCCCACTCTCAGTAATGGGCAATTGCTTCAGAAAACCTGTCAAGTGTGCTCATGCTTCCTCTAACATCCTTTCAGGTAAAACCCATGTTTGATTTCTATTTTAAACTTTTGTTTATTTTTAGTCTTTGCGTGTTTGTGGACTTTTCCGATACGTGGTCAGATTCTGGGGAATTAATTAATTAATGTCATCATACTGTTTCTGCAAAGACTGGTTATAATCGGATTACATCTTTTATGTTTGTGTTTCTTTTGGCTGTGGTCTCTGATACTGTTGTGATTTTCTGGTTCTTCTTTACTTGGGATTTGAAGGGAATTGTGGTTTAATACCAAAATTGTTATAAACAATGGGCTTTTACTCTATTGGAGGGTTAAAGGATCTTTTAGCTTTTAGTATGTTACTCTCTCCCTTTCTATTGTATGTATTCTGAACCTTATTGCATAGTCAAAAGTTAGGCCTGGAAATGTTCGATGAATTCATTCTACAGCAAGCAACCTAAACCCATGGGATCTTTATGTATGCTCATATTTTTGTTGTTTTCCTGCTTATTTTTTGGTTGTTTGTTCTGGTAAATTTACCAGTGCCAATAATTATGCATCTCTACTCTAAATGTGTGACACAGAAATCTGTTGTGTATTTTCACATGGTAAATAGCTTTGAAACTATGGTAAGGGTAACTTAGTGGGTCTTAGGAAAACTTCATTGATGATCAGCAGCATACTTTAGCAACATAAACCAGTATGATAGACGCTTCGTTAGAAGAAAAATGAACTGGCCATTTAAGTTCCTTTGTTATTGGAACTGGATTTCAGCAGCATATGCTATCTTCTGGAAACTAAGTCATTTTCCCTTTCTCGCTTCCTAGAAAATCATTGCATGGCCAAATTTCAAATGCAAAAGCTCTCCTGCAAGTAATGTTTGAGAATTTGCTTATGTTAGGAGAGCCAAGAAAAAACTGACCTTCCAATTATCATATAACAGAACAGTATGCCATCTTTAGTAGTAAGTGTTGAAAGCTTTAATTTTCTTTTTTCTATGAAGGTTGTAATTAGAGATAGCATAAGTAGTTGGCTTTACAAATTCTGATTAAAGGTTCTCCTATATGTCCTGTATCATAATCATTTGAACTTATGATTAATCCATAGCTGATTGCACTTTTTTTTTTCTTTCATATAAGCGTCTAGGAATAAGTAACTGTGTTGTCAGTTCCATGCTTCAGCACTATGTCCTGTTTATTTTCCAAACATTAGCCTGTCTTTTTGCATGGTATTGGAGGTAAAACTTATACATTTCTTTTGTCCTTTTTACCTCTTCAGAAAGCACAAAATCTCATAATAGGGCAAAGGAGGATTCAACTTCTTCCAGCAAGCAAATTCATTCAGAAAGTTTCGAGAAGTATTCAATAACATCCAAAGTTGATACATCTGTGTCCAACAATCTCAAGTCCTTTAGCTTCAATGATCTCAAGAATGCCAGCAAAAATTTTCGTTCTGAAACTCTACTTGGAGAGGGAGGGTTTGGGTGTGTCTTCAAAGGATGGATCGATGCAAACACTTTGGCTCCAACAAAACCCGGAACTGGGATGGTAGTGGCCATCAAGAAGCTCAAGTCAGGAAGCTATCAAGGCCACAAAGAATGGCTTGTATGTACTGTTCTACTTATAGTTTATTTACTTCTTTTCAAGCCCCAGCAGTCCTCATTAACTCTGTTTGACCTCTTTAATTGGGTAGGCTGAAGTTAATTACCTTGGTACTCTTCGCCATGAAAATCTTGTGAAACTCATTGGGTATTGCTCAGAGTCGGAGAACAGACTCCTTGTCTATGAATTTATGCCAAAGGGAAGTTTGGAGAATCATTTATTCAGAAGTAAGTACATTCATCCTTCATGTTTTTAACTTCAATTTCTTTTGTTTTTGTTCTCCATTTTAACTAGTTCAAATATTATTTCTCTTTTCATGGTCCTCCATCAGTTGCAGTTGTAATTTTTTTTCTTTCTTTATCTAGTATGACTATATGTTAGGGTAGTAACCTGCCACCAAGAACTAGTTGCGGGAATCAAGTATTCATAATTAACAAGCTATTTGATTCCTTAAAAACCATGGAAAATTGAGGAAATGTACGAAGAAAAGAATGAGAAACTAGACAATTGAGGAAATTATAAGTACTTGATTCATCCACAAGGCACACATCCATGGGTTTCAATCCAACGAGAGAATTTGCTATACGGACAGAACTTCCTTGAATTGGATACAACCCAAAGGAAACTCAAACAAGAGTCATGTAAGTAACTCCTAAAATTCGTAACTTCCTCTCCACCTGAGGTGCATAAGAGTTCCTCTAAGTTATGGGGAGCCCTCTCCAGATCCTAACACTTTTCCCAGAATGCTATTCCCATGTGGGACATCCCCGTCTTGGCAACTCTAAGATAACTCTTACGCTTGGGGCAGACCTCTTTCCCACCTTATGGATCATCGTAAATCAGACAAATTTGACATAAAATAGTTTGTTCCATCAAAGAGGACCGAGACAATATTTTCATTGAGAATGTTATCCTCAGAGCAGGTGTACTAAACACTTTTTATACTTGGTGATACTTCCGGGATGTAGACTCTACTTTTTAGATTATTAGAAATAATAAATTAAGATAAAGTTTGGATAATACTTTTGAAAAAGTGTTACTAAAAATTTCTTTGTAGAAAACAACAGTAATAAATTAACCTTGTGATTTTTCACAAAATGGATTGTTTTTGACTCTGACCATAGAAAACTATTTTCTGAGAATGGATCCAAATGTACCTCAAGGATCCTGCTTGGCTGGCAGCAAACTTTTGAGGTGGTTGGAATCACGTGGTTTAGTTCCTAGATCCTGAAATTGTTGTAGATATTCATTTCTTCTTTCCCTTTCTTGATCATTCTCTCTTTTTCTCTTGTCACCCTAGTTTGACTCTTTGCATAGGAAAAACACTTATTTAGAACAGTAAATTCAACCATTTCTTTTTCTGCAGAAGGTGTTCAACCTATAACTTGGGCTATACGGATGCATATTGCAATAGGTGTTGCACAAGGATTGTCCTTCTTACACAGTTTGGATACGAATGTGATCTATCGTGATTTGAAGGCTTCCAACATTCTACTTGATTCGGTATGCTGAAGCATTGGAACTTCTCAGTTGTGGATTAGTATAGATTAATTTTGCTGCTATGTAGACTCAATAGTTCAGATGTCTGATGGAGTTCGAAATTTTTTGTAGGACTTCAATGCAAGGCTTTCAGATTTTGGTTTAGCAAGAGATGGTCCTACTGGAGATAACACTCACGTCTCAACACGAGTTATTGGAACTCGGGGTTATGCTGCCCCAGAGTATGTCGCAACAGGTTCGCATTTAACTTCATTATTAGCTCCTCAACTGGATTCGTGATAAACAATTTCTGTGTTTGTTAGGGAAGGACATAAAAGAATTTCTATTAGATAACAGTAAGATTTACAGTAATTCATAATTGGGCTATTGTTAATAAAACTTATCTGTCTCTTGCCAAAGATCATTGAATAAAGTAGTAGGAAAATTAGTTTGCAAGCACTCTTTGTTGAGCAGAAACTGACGTATAATTGCTTTGCTTGGCAAAAACTCCAAGCCATTAGAGAGAAAAACTAAAAAAAATATGAAGAGAACTTTTTTTGAGAGGTGTAATTGAAGAGGCTTAATCAATTTAGCTTCTTAATAACTAATACTAATGAAGTATACACGGATGAGATTTTAACTTGAGTTGTTCTTTCCCTCTTGAAACTGGTTGAAACCAAACAGGTCACTTGACCCCAAAGAGTGATGTTTATAGCTTTGGAGTTGTCATGTTAGAGTTACTATCAGGAAGACGAGCGCTAGACGACGACAAAGTTGGGAGTCTTGATGAAACCCTGGTGGATTGGGCAAAGCCATTCCTGAGTGACAACAGGCGGGTTTTGAGAATAATGGATACAAGGTTAGGGGGTCAATACTCCAAGAAAGGCGCCCAAGCTGCAGCTGCACTTGCACTCCAATGCCTCCACACAGATCCGAAGAATAGGCCACCCATGGTTGAGGTTCTAGCCACATTGGAGCGCCTTCACACATCAAAGCACGTATTGAGGAATCCAGAACCTAGGGCAGACCAGCATGAGATCAAGATCTCAAGCCACCAGCGCAGTATAGCAGCTCCATTTGCAAGCTCAAGATGAATACTTGGTTGTCATACACACAAATGCGATATGCATGCTAATGTAGCTTAGCTTACTGTAGCAGTTGATTGATCTTGTATATAAATTTGTTTTGTTCTCATCTCGGAGGAAAAGAAAGAAAAAGTAGAAGTTAATGTCGAAGGGAAATAGGTTTTGTCCCATATAAATTTTTGTTTTTTTGTTGAGAAGTTCAAATTTTATGACTTTGACCGACGGAAATTTATTTATAAACTTAATGTGCATAACATATTATCTTTTGATCACATAAAATATATTCAACCAAGGAAAATGAAAAAGATTCTAACTCCATAAAAATGTTTGTTTGTAATAAAGTGATCGTTGGGTGGCAGGGATGAGAGGTTTGGCCCGTTAGTTATGTAGGAGGGCCTACGAAGAGGAGATCCAGTTGTTTGATCGGGCCTGCAATGCATGTAAGTGGGACTTCATGTAATCAACTGATAACATAAACATATGCTGTGACTTACTCTGTGAAAAGTTGCAGAAACTACGCCTTGAATTCAATTAATCACACTAAAATTGAACAATTAATCA
>JAYMTT010001018.1:0-10671 GCA_036898025.1 Hypseocharis bilobata
TGATATATATATTTATTTATATATATAATAGAAGCAACGGGGTTGCATAAAAGAGAAAAAGTTGAACCGACGGAGAAAAAGAACAACCCAATAACTCAATTTCTCCATATCTGGAGGACAACAATGGTTCCATGATGTCACCATTCGAACAAGCTCTGATTCAAGTTAATATTTTGATTATAGTCGTCCTATTCATCATTTCATTTCCTTGTAGTGACAGGGAAGGATTTACTAGTGAGTTTGTGAAGACCTGCATCTTGCAATTCGAGCACATTAGTATGTTACATCTTTAGTGATTCAAGTTAAGAGGAGTTGCCAAGTTCCACCTTTAGACTCCCTAGTTCCATAGTAAGTTGCGTAACTTGCAAACTTTGCTCCTTGTTGGGTGTGAACAACTTGAAGAGTTACCCAAAGATACGAAAGACCTGATTAAGCTATAAGATTTTTTATCATAACCACAAAGCAGAAGGACTTTGGAATTGAATGTTGGAGTAGTTCTCTTCAGTATTTACAGTTTCAAGATTGTGAAAATCTAGAATCACTGCTTCAAGGGTTGGCATACCTAAACCTGAGAGCCCTTCAAAGTTTTGACGGTTGTGGCTTGTACAAGTTTTATCTCTTTATTTCATCCTTCAATGATGAAAGATCTTACAGCTTTGGAGGCTCTAATTGTTGGTGGTTGTTACTGATCAATGCAGAAATTCTTTGCGCTTGTGATATTTTCACTTAAAGAGTCAAATATCAACCATGTTTACCTTATTGAGTTTTTACTTGAAATCCCCTTCTTTGTGTTCTGGTATAATCTGAAGGTGGCAATATAATGCTAGTCATTTCAAATCCATCAAAGAGGTCATCTGTGGAGTAGAAGCATTATCCACCAGGTTGTTTCCAATTCTGCAAATGAACATTTATCTCATTTCAATTTGAAATGATTAAGTAGAGTATACTCTTTCATATTTAATGCTCAGAGAGCGGTAAAATAAATGTGGATGGAAGGAGGCTTATTGGAGATCACGATTTTTGGTTGTAAACCAAGTCAACTAATTCTAGCCCACTTCTTTGAGTTCTTTCTGTTTGCATTTGCTTCATTTTCTGTAATTCAATGAAAGCAATATTTATGCAATACTTAATGTTTCTGCTGTGGTTCTAGATATTTTGCGTACGATTTTTCTCTGCTATTGCATGGTTCTGTATATTTATCAAACTTTTCCTAATAACCAAGGGAAGAAATTATTAGATGGTAATCTAGTGAAACATTGGTGGAGAGATAACGGTTCCCAACTTATGAATGTTTTAGGAGCACGCAGAAAGAATTAAATAATCTGCACATGTTTAGATTATTCCAATTAATTTGCCACCCCAGTTCTTGTGTTTGGATGGAGAACCATTTATTGTATAAGGAGATACGGTATGACTAAGAGATGTGCTTCCTGACATGAATGCATATTATGACTAATGTGATTTATGGTTCTAGTTTATGTTGGTGTAACATATTACATATATAACCAAGCAATGCAACAGGAGCATGTGAGAGCTGTCCTAGCTCAACAACTACCATGACTATGGGGATTGAACGAGTACTCAAGGAAAAATTTGGAGATGCTGTCAAGGATATTCGCCAAGTCTATGACGATGAAAAGGGGGAGACAACTGTTGAGGTGAGCTTTCTTCTAACATGAGCTGGTAAGAGAAACTATACCGCTGAGTTGAGAGCTTGAGATGATCATGACAAATTCTTTGTTATCTGCAACTGCAGGCAGTGAATCGTCACCTTGACATTTTGAGACCAGCCATTACAAACTATGGTGGGAGTGTGGAGGTATTATCTGTTGAGGGTGGGGAATGCCTGGTAAAATATGTTGGTCCTGAGTCCATTGGCTCAGGAATCAAAGCAGCGATTAAGGAGAAGTTCCCAGATATTGTAAATGTTTCACTTACTAGCTAGGTTGCTTTCAATCTCAATAGCTGAGTTATTTGTTACTCAGCTATAAATTTTCCATTCGATCAGAGATCATATTTTGACACTATTCAACCCTGGTGCCAACTTGTACATGTACACAACCATATAGGTATGAGTTTACACAGAGAGCTGCATCATGTATTCATGATGTTTGTGTCCTATGGTTCACAATGCACACTTGTCAGCTCCACACATCTTCCTTGGTGAATAAATGATTTGTAATTCTGTTATGAAATGCATTCTAAATGAATTTTCGTTTTCTTTCTGCATCCGCTTTGTAAGAAAGTTTTCCTTGCTTTTGGTTTTTGTAGATAGTTAATTGTTCCAATCGGTTAAGTTGAGCAGAATCAAATGTACTAATTGTGAACCATGTTTAGAGAAATATAGTTCGAGTATTCTTCTTATTGCACAAAGCACATTGCTACTGATTCGGAACATTATTATCAGTTTCAGTACATGAAGGTAAGACTCGCATTAATATCTATCACATTTTTAACATAGCTTATCAGTCACACTTATCATGCTAGATCATAAACCTTGACTTTGTCATGGAACTAGTCCATATATATCGCATAAGGAATTTGTCCTCTATTTCAGCATTCATTGACAATAAGCAAGCTTCGTTGCTAATGCTTGGTTGAATGCAGAATAAGTTGGAACCCTTTGTTGCTAGCCAGATTTATCCTTTCCGTCAGCAGTGGCGATGATTGATTTCAGCAAACGAGATAAATTGATCAAAAATGGTGTATAGACGAAGTAGCAAGTGACTGTCCAAGAAATAATGCCCTGCAGTGCACACACCAAAACCTCTCAAATTTCTTTCCACTATTAAGAAAAATATTAAGTAAATAGAAAGGTTTTAGCTTCTAATTGGAATCATTGATATTACCTGGCCAAAGATTGTAATGTTGGCTTGTGGGTAGTCCCAAAGGTGGAAGAAACTGAACATGAGCAACAGAGTAGACAAATTAACCAAGAACACAGAGAAATTAAGAGAAACAGAAAGAAGAGAAGCTTACTTCATAACGGGAATCTCAGCAAGTGGGCAGCCAAGTCCCACAAGGCATGCAAGAGTGAAGCCAAGCCATGTCCTGTCCAAGGAAAACCAGATAAACTCTGCGAGTGCAAATAATATGTAGGCCTCAACATTGTCTGCCACTCCAGCTTTATACATTTCAGCACTCAATTCAATAAACAGCACCAGTGCACTGAGAATTGAGCATATGATACAAGTCAGACGGATAATTTTCTGTTGTTGTTTGTGTTTTCTGGGCAAGTTGAAATGGATAATGTAGTAGTAAAAGTAACTGAAAACTAACATGAGTGAGAAAACCGTCTTGTCCAGGCTTCCTTGGTGTGCTTCTTTGGAGATGCTCTCATCCAAGAAGAGTTGAAGCAATCCAATTGTGCAGTAGAACAATCCAAGCAAGCAAGGAACCTACCAAAAGTATATATGTAAAAAGACTGAGAATTTTTTTTTTCAAGAAGCTTATATATAATATGTGATAGCCGCAAAGGAATAGGAAATTGAATATATACCCAGATGTTGGTATGGAGAGGACCGATGTCGATGGACCCATTTCGGTATGCCACAAGATCAACCCTTGAATGAAGGCCATCAATAAGGGGACCTAAGAAGAAACCTGAACCAAAAAGTGAGAGTGAAATGGATGGCCAGTTTTTTCTGAGACTGAGACTGCTAGAAGTAGAGATGCTTGTTTTGCTCTCCTTCTTCAGACTGCTGCAATTGCAAATGCAATAAGGTGTTGGTTTTGGGTGGCGAGTGGAATCTTGAAGAAAGGAATTAGCTGAGGAGCCTCGCAGACGCAGAGCAAGAACAGCTTGCATATTTTGATTTCCCAAACTCGGAGTTCGAAGATTCTGCAGTTTCTTAGTACTCTTTCTGTACGGTAGTGGCTGTTAATTGTATAGAAGATAAAAGAGTTTTAACAAGCAAGTTAAATTGTGAACCACACAAGTCTAAGTTAGTACAATTTACAGCTACATGTAACATTGGACAAGTAACTCGAATTATGGATTTGGACTGGTTCAGTTTTGCCCGGAAATATTATCAAAATATTGCCAGAAAATATATTATGATGGGCCGGATAGCTCGTCAAATTCAATTTACATGTTTCAGAACAAGGGTTGGACTTCGACCACCAGACTATAAAACCAGTACTTCTTTTACCGCTTGCTTGAGACATACATTTTCTCTGCTAACCTGCTACTGCTACTTGCAGATATAATATTGAGTAGAGATGGCAAACACCCGGGCGATAGAGGGTTTCGGTTATATGTTCCTGAAAGAGTTCCATGGTTGGTGAGCTTACAGCTAGGTGTTTTTGACGTTTTGTGTGATTTAAAGATGATTAGTTTATTAGTAGCTAGCAATTAACATTTATGCAAGTATGGTCAGTATGTTTCAACATGCTTTTTATATATTTCCTTCTTTTTCATGCTCTCATTGTCAGTTGTCACCCTCTTAAATAGATTTAACTAGCTGATACTACAATTCTTGCACATGGCTTTGTGCATTGCATATGGTTGTTGATTCTTGATTCCTCGGTGTATGATCATAGTGCCAAGCATTATTAGCAAAAAAATCCATCACACGTATGAGTGTACAACTTCTATTTTCATTCAAATAAATCTCGTGCGTGCATGAGATAATTCAATTGTCTTCACAAAAGTTTATATAAATTGGATATACTGATTACGGCTTCCTCTAATCTTTGTATGCTTTTCATGAAAACAATGAATTGGAGATGAACTACATTACATAGAAGATTCTTCCATTCCATGTGCAACGCACACTCATTTCCGCTGGACACTAATAATTCACAATGATATCAACCTTTTCCTACTTACAAAACATCCTAGCTTAGATTAATCGAGACAATACACAAAATCTTCCCAAGGGCCTTGCTCATTGGGGCATCTATTTCTAATTCCCACAGGATCCTTATGGGCTCATAAATAAGATTTCTCCACTTAATCGCGACTTGCATCCTAGACATGTTCAGTATGGAATATTGGCGAACCTGCAGCAAATTTTCTGGATAAAGATTCAAAATTTAAAAAAAAAATGTAAATAAGAGATTCTTTCCCATATTTGGTTCTTCATACATGGACAAGAAATAAAATATCCAGGTATCAAACTATACATCATGCATGTGTTAATAACAATTCATGAAATCAATGACAAAAGCTCACAATGGTCTATCATAATTTATTTCGAGAGTGAATTGCTCCCTTACCATTGAAATTATAGATCTGATGCCTTCAATTTTCTAGGCCTTTTGTGCGCTGGAGATGATGGACCTTCTGACACTCTTCCAGGTGCCTATTAGTCAAATTTGTAAAGGAATATTGCATTATATTGCAAAAGAGGCCTGATAAAATGAGCTGTAAAATGATCGCAGGGAAAAGATACTGAATATGTACCTTGCGTTTCTGGTCCCTTTTGCCAACTCTATCCCCTAAAATCCCGACCGATATGTCAATATACATGAATTAAACATTACTACGATAAAACTGACTCCTCTAAAGAATAAAAATTTCCATCAACAGTGTGTTGTAATATTACCTCCAAAACCTATGGAGTCTGGAACAAATGTTCGATCCTGATCCCCACCACGATTTGGACGCTGTTTCAAAATGATAAGATCACGTTTAGATAATGAAACTAGTATGCTTGTTCTGATAAAAGCCTAAATCACAAAGAAAAATAGATTAGTCTACTAACCTTAGGTGTGCCTGGTGCTTCAGTGTATGAACCGTCACGGAAAGTTGAACCTTCTGCTGCCTCCTTATACTGCAACTGATTACACAAGTTAACACATCATCAACAATCTAAACCAATCTTGGTCATTTGGAGGTGACAATCAGAAACAGGTATTAGCACACCAGAATGCCAAATAAGGCCATGCTTCTACTTTTTAATGTAGTGCTACCAATCACTGTTAGAAGGATTTCCTAAAACCATATCCAAAGATCATAATAATTTTAGACAGCATACAAAAAGCATCAACATGTCCACCAAGCAATTAGACATCCCTCATCAATGAACAACAAAATAGAAGAAAATCAGCAGACAGACACACTTTAAATGTAAATGTGCATATATTATGTATGGCAATTGTCACCTTGAAGACAAATGTAAAAATGGATAATATCATAGTTATGCATTACCTGTTTCTGAAGGTTCAGTAGAGTCAGAATTTCTTTTCTTAGTTCAAGATGCTCTGCACACACAGCTTTGGTTGGAACCTTTGGTTTTAAATTAACCTATAACACAAAGAGGCATGATTTTACATAGAGAACTTTATACTTATGGAAGAAAGAAACATACTCAACTTTTATTGCTCATGCACTGAAACAACTATTGAGCAATTTATAAAGGCATCAAAATATTAATGAAAATCAATATCTGCATGGTCAAGCTTAAGCTATAAAAACTTGGATAGGTGTGTCAAATATTACAGGGTTAAAGGGATGGAAAACAATGCCCTGCTAATCAAATGTCAAAAAGCTTTAAAGACAAACAACAATCTACCAAATCAAATTAGCATCAAATCATAATACATTTTCGTGAAACTGAAATATCCAGTTATATTGTGAAGTTTGGATTGAAAAATGCAAATATAGGAGACAATGGGCAGGCTAAAATGATGCTCCGCCAACTCTTACTATACCCTAAAAGAAACATAGATGCACAAGTGAAATTACTAACAAACTAATGGGGCAAAGGAAGGATGGAAAAACCAAGGGGGTAGAAGCATATAAATAGTAAAAAAATTAAGTCTAGGAAAAGTGAAATGATGGTAGATAAAATTCCACCTCCAGTCGTCATAATAAACGAAATAAGGAGAAGACAAGAGTATTGAAACTACAAAAATTTAGGGAGAACGTTCGAACCCCAAGATCTTGCAAAGTTTGCTCAACTCGTTTGATAGTCCGAAGTCCAGCAGATGCACTTGCAGCTTGCACCATTTGCTCAAGTGCATATGTTCTCAAATACACACGAAGCTGAAAATTTTAACAATCAATCAGATAACTTCCCTACTACAGTGATATTTAGCAGCAAAATTTAGTGAGCAAGCAAGTCAAAGTAAACTACTTTTGAGGTAATGGCAGCATTCACATACCATGCGAAGAGAAGATAGAGTAGACGCATTATCTGTCATTACAGTTGATGGTGCAGCTGTTGCAGAGGAAAGCTGAACATTAGAAGAAGATACGGTATCGCCAAAAACATTAGCCCTCTCAGTATTTTCTGGACCAGCAGTTGATGTGACAGGTAACTCAGACTCTTCAGCAGCCTACAAAGGCACAGAATCAAGTAATTAGTTAGACTGATCTATATAAGAACACACCCAAGACACTCATTCTAATAGAAATCATAATTATATTCATACAGTATGATGATTGTAACCTTCCAACGAGTTAAACTAAAAGCAATTTACAATTATTAGATGCCAATGGATGATGTACAACATGGACACACACACAGATGGAACCAGCGGCGGGAGAAGGCTAATAACATTCAATAACAACATTAGAAAAAGATACATGCAAAAACAGTGAAAAGACAAACTTATCATAATTAGTGTACATGAACTATGAACTGAAAAGAACCAAAAAAGACATAAGAGATAAGTGTTAGAACATGCTTTTAAAATGCTCTGAAATACTGTTTTTTTCTAAATATTAACAAACAGTAGGAGCTTTCCTTAATCACTATTCAAGCTCTCCCTTAATGCAACAAAAACGCTGCTTAGCGACAACCAATTGAACAAGCTAACAAGTGAGGCTCCCCAGCTGGGAATATCACTAAATCTGAGACATTCCATGCTAGATATATGCTAGATACCCCTTCAGAATGTAATTGCGGACATCATAAAATACTTGGCATAAATAGCACGATATCTAATTCCACACTTACCCTAGCAGCCATGCGCGACTCAGCAATTCTTTTTGCTTCAGCAATAACCTGAGAAAAAATAAGCAATGGCAAAGCAACAGAAAAATTAGGGCGTGCTGCAGGGTTGTCCCATGAAATTTGAAAGGCCCAATCACATAATGCACAAATCCATTGGTATGACACTCTACAAATGAAAGCCACCATGCTGGAAATTTTAAAATGATGATATTTTCTCAATTCTTATAAGAGATTATGTCCTACTTTCATTGCCAAAAGGGCTGCATATTAGACCTAGTTACTCAGAAAATGCAAGATAAGATATTAACCTCAGTATCTTTTCGCTCTTGCTGCTTTGTCTGGGAGAGAACCATTGACAATGCACGCTTGCGCTCTATCTCTTGTGAAACATTGTAAGGTTCCTACATCAAGGAGGAAAAATCAGAGAGAGAGTAATCATGGATAATGTGATCAGTAAAAGGAACTGTGACCTAACGAAATAATCCATGTAAAAATTTCCATTAATATAGCTAGCACACCTTAACAAGAGGATTCCCTGAGACGTCTGCAGGAGATGCAGCCCTAGCAACCAGTCTGGCTCGAGATACTAGAATTAAATAGAGCCACAATAACAAGAAAACAATCAGAAAACCTATATCAATCAGACTGAAGAAATCATATATCAAGCATCATAAGAACATGAGATGAATATGACAATAAAATAGTAGGCAAGTTGTGGTGGTCAAGAAATTACAGAAAAGTACCACTATAATAACGGTCCTTTAGTTCCTCCACAGTCCGAGATGATGGGAACCTGTCCGCTATCACAATGAAGCGGAGATCAAATCGTTCGCACAAATCAAACAATTGATCGGTCTCTTCCTTGGTCCACATCTAAAGAAGAAAACAAGTAAGAACATGGGGAAAACGTCAGATACTTGGCCCAGGACAAAATGCCTCAAATAGAAAATATATTCATAAAAAGTTACTATACTAATGTGGTGTCAAGTCCTAGAATGAATCAAACAGTTACAGACATGACATATCTAATGAATATTAAACATAAAAGAAAAGAACTGGAAATACTTGTCCGAAGACACAATACATGAAGACAAACAATTCATAGGAAGTTACCATACCAATGCAGCTTCAAGTGCTACAATGCATTTAACAAATGAGGTGTTGCATAAAGCAACAGAAGTCATATACCAGAATTTAAACATAAAATTATGAACTAATCGTGACAGTCCTACTAAATCGAATACCAGCAGCATTTGATGTTGAATGCATGCATGATAATAATAAAAAATCCATCTTTAAATTGAACATAACAAAAAACAAGTTTTAAGTAACAATGAATTAACAAAGACAATAGAGTTGATACCTACAGGATCAGTCAAATACTTCTCATACTCCTCGTCTGTGTATTTAATAACATCGACAGACTGCACAGATCAAATAAACTTAATATAATCAATCCGTGAAGGTAAAATAGGAAATAGAAAAAGTTACTGCACACAAGAGCAGACCTTGTTATACTTGGCAAAGGAATAGTCACCCGTCGGCGGGACACCATTTACAACCCTGACCTGCAAAGTATATGAACAAAAAAGAAAAAGCATCTTAATTTGAACATAATAAACTCACATTCCCCAAATATGTGAATGGGAGACTTACCCAGTGGTAAAGCTGCAGATCATCTTTTCGGGCAGAACTGGTAAAAGAAAGCCACTGCCAAGTGATCTGAAGGCAGAGTTTGAAAACACATCCTAATTACTAAGTTAATTTCTTAGTTATAAATGCTAAAAATAGAGTACATACATACAAGATTTAAAAAATAATAAAAATTAAAAATAAAAAGAGGATAATTTGAGATGAGCAAGTCATAGTGTAAAGCATTATAATAGGAAACCTTCTCGTCGGAAGGAGGCCGTTTTTTCAATTGAGAGGTATCAATGGAAGGCATAAGAGGCGCCAAACCACCTGTAAGCGCATAAACCTACACAATTCGAGAGGGCAATGAGCAATGGAGCCATAACTAATAACTTTGACTTGAATGAATTAAGTGAAATAAATATATAAATATATATAAATACAAGTACCTCGCGCGAAATGCCATCTGGTTTTCTCTGAGAATCCTTCTGGGGTCTCGACTTCTTCTCTTGGCTTATAGGCAACGAATTTTTGGGCAATCCCAGTATGTCCTTCGCATCCATCTCTAATTCCCTTAGGGTTTCTCTCTACTTGCAATGCAAATCGCATGGGAAATTGACAGTGAGGATTTTTTTCGATCGAAGAATTTCAAAATCGATACCCTCGATTTCAAAATTATGGCTTTTTTCTCGACGGATTATGGAGGAAAATGATTTGGGGAATGGCATAAATTAGGGCTTTTTTTCTTCTGTTTTTCGAGCGCCAAAGTTTTGAGCAGAGAAGAACGACGAGCTGTGACTTGAGAGGCTTTGGTTGCTGGTGAATAAAAACGCATTGTCGTTTAAGAAACCAGTTTAGTTCTTAAAGTTAAGAAATAGGTTGGGCCTGGGCTGGGAGGGCAAGGTGAATTGGTGATGGGTCTCAAAGTGGGCCTGGCTGGTTTCTCTGCGGTTTTAGGGAAGAGAAAATAGTTACTTTCATACGCAAATTAGTGACAACATACTAATTGTGATCATTTTCGTATGCAGATCGAACATTTGAGACCACTTTCGTACGTCTGTTAAGTAAAGTTTGACAGATTATGAAGTGGCAGGGGGAAACGAAAAAAAAAAAAAAAAAAAAAAAAAAAAAAAAA
>JAYMTT010001019.1:0-10669 GCA_036898025.1 Hypseocharis bilobata
GCTATCTAATCTTGAGAGGAATTTTAGAGTACTGAATCAAGTGAGGGTGTTAAAGTGTCCAACATTGATTGTGTGTGGAATTTAAGACCACTTTATATAGTAGTTGAGCCCCTCCACCAATTAGCTTAAGCTTTTGGGTTGGAAACTTAACATGGTAACAGAGTTGGATAATCTTGGGCCAATGCCTGTTTATGTTGTCCTCCCTGTGTTTTCTTGGTCCACGTACAGAACCCATTTCTGTTGTCGGGGGCCTGCACATGAGGGAGTGTTAAGTGTCCCACATTGATTATGTATGGAATTTAAGAGCACTTCATATACTACTTCAGCCCCTCCACCTAATAGCTTAAGCTTTTGGGTTGAAACCTAACAGAGGGTAAAATAGATTCTGACAAATCAGATGATTAATGGCATAACTAGAGTTTGAAAGAACCAAAAAGAGATGATGATATTGAATTCAGGGACCATATCCTATAATTTACCAAAGTTAATGATAAGTGAACAACTGAAGATAAATAACTGGAACTCAAGTAGAACCACTCAGGAAATCAAGATTAGCATGATTCGTGATGATGTAAACTGAACCATTACAAGAACAGATAAAAAATTTGCATATTCCTGTTCCTAAAGATAAGCAAAAAAGTAACCTGGATTTAATGAAAAGATTTCTCTGATGAATATAAAGAATTATAAGCATTCCTGATTCAGAATCAATTATTTAGGTCATTCCATGTGTTCTTGCATGCTGATGTAAATCAGCGTGCCCATCAAAAAAGGTAAATAAGTCAAAGAAATTCAATATTTTCTGGGTGAACCATATAATTGTAATAAATCTTGGATAGTGAAAGATTCATTTGGCAAAAGAAATGCACCATTCCAGCCTTGTCTCTAAACTAGGCCAAGCCCACAGCCATGTACAAATATGGTACACATTCCACGAAAGACATAGCAATGTTAGAGAAACTAAAATGAGCCATCATAATGAGCTTATAAGTTACCTGAAGAATGAGTTCCTTTGATGAATCGTCTGAGAGAGGAGAAATATAAAAACTAAGTAGAAGCTCAAGAATGGAGTTACTGATATATATTTGGGCATCATCATCTAAGTTCAGCCCCGCATATACCAGGCGAAGTATCCATAACCTTTCTGCTTTGAAATTAACAGAGCTACTGGAGAAAAAGTTATTAAAAAACGGGACATACTGCAAACAGAAACAAACCAATAATAACAAATCAATTATTAAGCAAATAGAAACCAAAGAGCAAAAATGTTGAATAGAAACCTGTTGGGATTATAAAACATATACCTTCATATTCATCCTGGAAGACCGCATCAAAAGGTTACTGAGGGTGGCATAGGGATAATGGGAAGGATCCAATAATATGAAAGAGGTTTCTGCAGCGAAAAGTGCAACAACGGAAGGGATTCTCTGCCATGGCTCCTCTATGCCATTTTGAACATACGTCAGTAGAAGCCGAAGTTGCATTATGTCCTTCCTCTTGTGGCACTTCTGTAATATATAGTTTGATTAACAAACAACTTCAACCGAATAATAGAATGTTTGAAAAGATAATTATGCGCCTCCATGTCCTGCACACATCTATGTTCCCCAAGGCCAAGAACCCCCTTCAGAAACTTAAACCCATATAGAAATCTTCAAAAAACAGAAACTGAGATTCATAAAACATGGCAGCTGATTAAGAAAAATTATCCATAATCCAAATGACATAGCATTCTATGTGTACATTGCTCATTTGAAGACCAATGCAAAACAAGTTTAGATTCTTAATTAACTGAATCTTTTATGACTATCAGGTTGGTTTATGCATCTGTACAACAAAATAGCAAATTTGAGTAATATTTGACACGAAAAGTAAATAAATTTATCACCAAAATTTGACAAGACAAGAACACAGACACCCACATGCACAAAAAAGCATGACCCAGAAATTTTGATGGAAGATAGCATTACCTCCAATGCATCCTTAAATCTCCCAAGACTCTCATAACTCAACTTTCTTATCCCATCATCAGGTGAAGACATGCTAATAAAGGCAACCGCAAGCAAGCCTAGGCCAGCGAACTCTACTGGTTCAATATATCCAACCAAGAGACTATGAATTGAGAACCGCAATATGTAAACAGGATCATATCGTCGCATATTTCCAAAATGGCGAGGATGCACCTGCATACAAATTTTATGAAATCAATGACAGAATCACAACTATAAAAAGTGCAAAACCACTTGAACTATGAATTCGCCAGAAGCAAATTAATCAATTACTGCCTGGGGCTGAAAAATCATACCTCATCATTATCCTTTATATCATCTGGTTCAAGCTTGTCCAACAATGATTGTACACCACAGGCGGTTCTATCATATGGGAAATATAATACCGTTGATGCACATACTTTGGCATCTACAGGAAGGTTCTCTCCAAATTGATTTTTTCGACGTTCTTCAATTGTTCCAGTATCGGTGACGACATTAGAAGACATATCCTGCTCCAAAGCCCGTTCCTTTCTGATTTTTAAAGCAGCATCTCCCCACAGGTAATCCATTTCAACAAGCTTGCCAGAGTCTGATCCATCAATAGACTCAATCTCATTCATCAAATTGTATATCTCCAAGTCAATTTCACGTAGTGTTGCGCCATAAGAAGACAACAACAAAGCATGCAATTCTCTAGAATTTATGCCAACATCTTTTTCAGAATCAAAAACAGACTGGGCTTTGAATTGAAAGAGTATTCTGAGTAACTTAATAACTTCCAACTGTTTCTCGTACAGCTCAGTTGTTTCCACATTGTTCTCACCATCAATTGCATCTCCAGTAGTACGAGGGATAACAAGTGATCTTAATATGCTGGACATAGGCCTCACAAATGCACCAATCTGAGAACAACCAGATGATTTTGATATAGAAAGAATGGTAGGAGCAAACTGAGAGTGGGCAAGCAACAGCTGAAGATAAGGAATGCGTGAAAACTTCCCCTCAGACAGTAAGGTTAGGATTCTTCGGAGCATTTTCAGGGTTATTGGATCCTCAAACCTGTAAAGAAGAGATGATCTCATCAAATGTTCAAGGAAGGGAACGGATTGCAATTCGACCAGACCATCACACGTCTCCATGACTATACCAAAAATACTTCTCATTGTGTAGGTTTCCAAGAACTTGTACAATGACAAATTGCCTGTGAGCTTTTCCTTCCCAGTTTCGTCAGAGACAGAAGGAAACTTCTTCACTATACTGTGCCAAGTATTTACCAAAACATTTATAAAAGACAATCTTGATGATGCCTCCCTGTTAGATCCCTTTTCCATACAAAGCTCCTTCAACTCCCCATTCGGCTCTTTTGAAGGAGACTGAATCAGATTATCTTCTGGAAATAACAACATCCTACAAAGAGATATCTTTGCAACAACTCTATTAATTAAGTTCAATGACTGAGTAAGTGAATAAGAACCCACTTCATCTATATCACAGTCTAGAAGCCCATCACAAGCAGCAGAACATGAGATAACAGAATTAAATAGCTTTAATCGCTTCTTCATTTTCAAAGAGTCTCCAGTCAAGTAGAAGTGATAACGCAGCATATGAATCGATTTTCCGAGAAGACTACCATTGACAAGATTGAGAAGTTCTTCATTAGATTGTGGCCAGTGCTCGCCATACTCTTCCTGAAATATAACTCCAGACACGAAGTTTTTCCACTGAAGGAAACCATCTAAAAGGATCCTTGAATAAATAGAAGGTATCTCTCTACAATGCTTGTAATATTGTTTGCCAAACTTCAGGACTGTTGTGTTCAAGTATGACAGAGCAGCAGGCAGAAGCATCATTAAGTCCTCATCTGAAAGAGCATAGCCACATGCCTCTTCCAAAAAATCACCCTTCGGAGGTAAAGTTTTGCCCAGATTACTTAGAAGTAAGTGCCCAAAGACTGAAAGATGCAGGGAGCTCACGTCAGTAAGAAGATAAAGTAATTTAGCTTTTGTCATGCTTGTCTTGTGCATGCAGTGAGAGACCATTTCGAATGGAGTGCTCGTTATAACCCTCAACATTACCAAACTTAATGGATGAAGATTACAGTGTTGCATATATTTCTGTCTGTGCACAGCATTAACAGCTTCCAGCAAACAAACATGTGCGAAATCTAGTTCAAAAGAGGTGGCTAACTTAAAGACCTTAATATATATTTCCTCAATAATGTTACCATCAAAATCTTTCTCTTCTAATCCCCAAAACAAATCAAATGATACTCTTTCTGTCATTGGGTGCTGCATATAACCAGATAAAACTCTAAAAGCACCACCCGCAATAGAAAATCCAACAGAAAGAGCTGACATCTTGCATGACTTCCTAACTGCCAAGTCATTCACATCAACTCTACGAATCATCCAGAGGACCAATTTAAGAAGTTCAAATGGGGATATAAAACGAATCAAAGTATGTACAGCATAAGATGTTGGGAGGATGGCAATAAAATCTTTAAATTCACTGCACAGATCGAACCTGTCCCTAAGTTCCACAAAAAGCCTTTGTAGCAGAGCATTAAAAGGCTTCAGAAGTCGTTTATTAGCAGCATCTTCAACTTTGGATTTAGGATGTTGGCCCCTCAATAAAGAAAACAAGTAGCCAGAAATTGACCTCAATATGTCCAAGATATGATGATCTAGTTTATGAACTCTCTGTCGGGATAAATTAAGTAAAGTCTCCAAATTATCATTTGTGTTTCCTTCTGCTAAGTCCTCACTACAGCCCAAAGGGCTGATCAATGATACTATCACTGCAGGATGACAGAAGATGGTTTCAGCCACTTCTTGAACATCTTGCACAGACAAGGGGACCTCAGAATTTGAGGCATCATCAGAACCAGGTTTCAAAACAAATAGTTGAGACAACAGATGATCTACAAGAAAGGAGCAAACTGCAGAAAGTTGTTCAAGTTCAACCAACGGTTCTTTTATATAGCATAATCGTATCTGATGGATCCAAAATAGCACAAGACGCAGATAGGAAATGAGGCAATCAGTTGACAATTCAGATAGTTTAGCCACAAGTAAATCCTGTATTTTTGCAGGCTCCAGTGAATAGGGACTGCCAATACCTATTATTGCAGGGAATAGCACATGGAAAGGTGCCTGCTTCAACAAAAAGCTAAATGCATCAACAGCTTCACTTGCATCAAAATTTCTCCTGCAAATCATTTCTTCGGCGTGCAAAGAATGAAGAGGAACCTGACAAGCATCATCACTTTTGCCCTCGGAACGAAACACAGATAAAGTCATTTCAAGACCAGTAAAAAATATTTCAGGCCACAACATAGATACTCCAGCAAGATGACTTTGTTCAAGAAAGAATGTTGATAATAAGAGTGAGATAGGAACTCCAAGGCTCTGCGAAATGATCATAACTGATGGAAAATTCTTTAATATCTCATCAGGTATTGTACAGATGATTGAGGACGAAAAAGCTTGAGGTATTCCAGCCATTTCACAACCACACTCATTCCTTACCAATCTTTCCACTTCACTAAGTGTATCAGTAAAGGAACTATCAGCAGCACCAGCTTTCTCATCATTAAAAGAAATACAACAAGTTTGTTGATGTGATATCCTCTCGGAAAAGAGCAATAAATTCTTCAAAGGTCTCCTCTCACACGGTATATCCCGAGAACCATGAAAATTTTCAGACAGAATTGATTCAATCAAAGCAGACAATGACCTTGCATCCACCTATTAAAATTCAGAGTTCTTATTACAATGTGTACAAACAGGTAGAATCTCTAAAGCTAAAACACGAAATGCATACCTGAATTTGCAAGATATATTGTAATGTATTGCATACATATAAAGATATCAGTGATTTCTGAGGAACTGTGAAGGATCCAGATTCAGACTTAAGAACCTTTAGACAGTTCTGCAGGACACAGATAATGAGAGGGCTAAAATCACATGAGGCATCTGCGAGCAAAAAAAAAATGAAACAAAGAGAAACACATTAGGGTAGAAAATAACCATCAGTTACAACACATATCATCAAAAGCAGAATGAACTTAGATTACAGTAGCAAGATCTTTATTTGAAAAGTAATATCTGCTGTTAACAATGGGAATGAAACCCTTGGCAATAGTCATAAAAAGTAAAATAGAAGGTACTATCTGGTCATCAAATTAACAGACCTCTATTTGTTTGCTTACAGAGAAAAAAAATGCAGGTTGGTTAAAACAGCTAAGGATGCTGCCTCCACCATCAGTATTCGATATTTGACAACTTGACCATCCCCAATACAAATTGAACAGCTCAAATCAATCAAATGGTGATACATAATATATGTACTGCATAATTACACTGCAGTTAATAAAATGAAGGCATACAGATACAAATATGCAATGCAACATAGACAGCATTTCACTATCAATTACCTTTCACCCCTTTCAAACTGTATGAATGACATCTAACAACATCCCAATGTTTGAATAAATTATTCCCAATTGTTGAAATGGCTTTACATAGGAATTCGACGACAACTGCAGACAAGCTCTGAAACACTTCCACAACTTGATTCCCAAGCAAAGATTTATCTCTACAGTAACCTGGTAAAAATAAGAACCATGCACTAATCTCTTGTAGGTTTCTGTCAAAAGCACCTGTACTAAACATACACGCATGTGCCAGATTATAAGCTCGATGCTTTATGTCATTGATCGGTGAACAAATTAACAACTTAATAAATGGCTGCAGATGCTTGTACATCAAAGGTGGGGTTTTAATGGGAAACCCACTTCTTGGAGACCATCCAATATACTCTGTTAGCAAAGACAATAGAGAATGTTGCAAACTAGTTGGCAATGCTAAAGGATCGCCGAGAAGATTTATAAAAAATTCAAATGATCCCTCCAACACAGAAGGCAGTGTCCGCTGCACAAAAAGAAAGCAAAAACCCATAACATTTTTAACTGACACTAAAATTCATACAAATCATGAAATTCCATCTTCAAGTAAAATATTAATCATTGTAATTGGTTTTTTGATAAACATACAAAAATAGTACAAGTTATACATACGGTGTTGCAGGACATTAGTTATTCAGAGAATGTAACTTACAAGATATATTTTGAGAGCCTCAAGCAATTTAGAGTGGAAGTATATCTCTGCATCCTCTAGTGTAGCAATAGGCTCAGAAGATAGGTTGAAACCCCAAATCTCAGCAATAAAACTCATAAGGTCCTTCCCACTGTCCAACTCTTCTGTTCTAAGTGTGCCCAAAACTTCGTTGTTGTTTCCAGGTAAAACAATGTCTTGCATAGGAGTTACTCCACTTATAATAATATCTGTATCCTCATTCACAACATCTGTTTTCAATTTCTTTGTACTACTACTGCTTTGTACAGGAAAATGTTTTAATTTTGCTTTTCTTTTCAGGGACAACTCATGACTTCTGGACTGATTACTTAAAGAAGAAAGTAGAGTCATTAAAACTTGAGGATCAGAGAGCAAAGTTTGAACTGCATTTAGAACTTCTTGCTTAAGAGATGCCCAACTTTGCATTATTTGATTGTTCAAATAAGAATTATGGTTTAAGGCACTAATGAAGGCATCCAACAACTTCAGTGACTCCAAAACAAGCCGTAAAGTTCCGTTTTTTACTAGCAAATCGGAATGAAGCAAACCCTTATTGATTACAGGTCGGCTTAAGGGACGAGGACATATACACTTCATGATATTCTGCACGTCTACAGAATCAAATGAAGGCGGATCAGGAGAATGAGAAATGAGGAAACCAAAAGAAATGCCAGTGCCCACTGTAGAAATCAATTTTGCGGCCAGAGAAACAGTAGAAAACCTGCAAGTACTTCAGTCACATGCAAATATACGAGAATAGAATAAATATTTAATAAATAAACAGAAACGAAAGATAATCTGTACATTCAATGCTATACAGGGATCTGACCAGGAAGGTGATGCATGATCTTCAAGGCTGTAAGGGAACTCTTCCATGTATGCTGAACCAAAAGCAGGCCTCCCCTTAGTAACAGTCAGGAGAAGATCTTTATGGTAGCCGACCTCCGTTGCTTTCAGTTTCTTCATGAGATCCAAAAGTCGCTTCGGATTACCCCTTAATGGATTTGGGTGCCTGTTCAAATCTGGCATCAACCCGTTGCAAGGATCAGTACAGACCATTAACAGAATGTTATGTGCCAGTTCTGCAGCAGGCCCACCATTATCCCTCCCAGATATGCTGACTAACTGTTCCAAAGTAATACTCCCAAAGAGAACACTTCGAAGACCTGGGGGCACCAGTGACTCCTCAACCAAAATTCTATCCTGCAATGTGGACAATACATACATAATAGTCTCTTCATCATCGTTTCCGAGGCCCCGAAGGACACCAGAATACATTTCTTTTTGCTGTAGGACCCACCTCAACAATCCTGGTTTTCCAATCTCCAGAAATGACATTGCAAACCCAACAAATGACTTTCTTGTTGAGTTCTTCCACTTTTGCTCATTCTGCTTATTTCGCTTCTGTTTGCACTCTGCAAGCTTGTAAAACGCCTGGAGTTTGAAATCAAAGGTTTTAGCAACCTCAGTAGCCAAACCAGAACCACGTCTAACAATTGAAGCCAGTAGCATGAGCGCCGCATTTTGCCTCTTTGCTTCTTTGCTAGTCAGTTCCTTATTAATATCTTCCATCTTTTCTTCAATAAGCAACCGAGAAAACCTGTCAAGAACCCTACTAATAGCAATTCTGCCCGTATCATTTGGTAAATACTTTCCATCAGGATGACCTAAAATGGCTGATATTAACGATAACACATATGATAGTCCTGGTTTCCCTTGCCGAACCTTCCAAGCCTCTAAAAGTTCCGAGAACTTACAAGATGTCTGTATATATAGATGGAGCAGTTCTCCCCCATAATCACCTTTGAGTAGCTTGATGAACTCCTTAGTAGCATCCGAACACAACTTAATTTCAACTGAAATAACATTGTGCAACAGTTCTCTAAGTTTGGCTTCATGGGATGCTTTAACTACAATCTGCGGAATAATTTCCCTCTCGACCTCACTGTCATCTTCATCACCCATAACTGCATTTTTACAATAAACATCACCAAAACAAATTTCTTCCATAATTAGGATTAATCTCCTAAGTCCAAATAAAAATAACAATTAAAAAAACAGATTATTATTATTATTTCTTCCATTAATGAAGCTTCAAAACTTAAGTATCATACAATTTAATTTAGCTTTTTAAGGAGAATTAATAAAATCAAATTTTATCTTTTTGCACTCAGAAGCAATAAAGCAAGCAACAGAACACATGAGCAAACACTATTCAATTAACCTATGTATTCACTTCAAAAAGCTCAAAATTTCATAATTTCACGTCCTGCAGTTGCAAAGAAAACGAAGAGCACTGTACCTTGATCTTCACGGCCATGGCTGGTCTCGTCCATTCTGATTTCTGGAGTATGGCCGTATCACTATCAGGCGCCAGGAGAGATTTTAGGGGATGTAGGGTTTAAGGACCCAGGGATGGCAATTGGGTCTAAACCCATGAAAAGCCATGGGTTTCCATAAAACCCAAACCCAAGTAAACCCACATGAGTATGGGCCATACCCCAATCCGCTGGGTAACTAATATCGGTACCAGCGTACCCGCATACCAGGTTTGACCTGAAATCAACCGGTCGGGTCAAAGTCAACACCTGGTTGACCCGGTCAACGCTTGCCTTTTCCTTTTTTTTTAGTTTTAGATTCAAACTCTTTTCTTTTCTTAAGAATCAAATAAAAAATTACTGACAATTAAACTTTCTTATATGCTCTTCATCAATTTTGTATCACCTAAAATTTGTCAATAGGTTTAGGTTTACTAGTACAAGACCCAAGCCCGAATCTTACTCGAAGTCAATGTGTCAAATCAAATGCAACATCTTGTTGACCCGGTCAACAATTGACTTTTTTTTTTAGGTTCCGATTCCAACTTTTATATTCTTTTCTTTTCTTACGAACCAACAAAATTATTAACAATCAAACTTTCTTATTTACATTAAATTAATTCTTATAGGCATTTATTTAATTTTTGCGTACCACATTATTAATTTGGTGTAAACTTGCGTGCCAAATTAGCAAAATTTGTGACGTTTGTCAAAAATTTGGGTCTCGATGTTGGTGGGTTTGCCAACGTGGCTGCAACTGTGATGAATCTTTCATAGATTTGAGCCAAATTTCTTTGAAGTCGTCGACCATACTTAGGTTGAATATAATGAAGAAACAGAAAAAAGAAAACAAAATTTTTCCATGATTCGTAATCATCAAGAGCCTTAATAATAGATTAAAAAAAACAGCATTAATAATGGAGGTTCATGCCATTTATGTATAAGTGACACTCTTCAATGAAAGAGTGAGCTTTGATTTTAAAGCAAAACAAAAATCTCCTCTCTTGTTTCTTATTAGAAAAAATTCGCTAGAAGAAAATTTTTAATGATAGAAAGGGTTGTTGTGGATAAACCCAAAATTTGAAACTTGCATAAAGTAAGTAGAATTTGAGAGAAGTTCTTTGTAAATAGAAGAGTGAGAGAGGGCGAGTGGTGAGTGGAAGAAAAACTTATTGGTTACAAAAAGAATAAATTACAAGTAAATATATTCAAATATTATCATTTA
>JAYMTT010001020.1:0-10667 GCA_036898025.1 Hypseocharis bilobata
GCAAGAGATTACCCAGAACCTGCAGGTTCTCGCTTACATCGCGCTTCTCTGCGTCTCGCACCCCAAAAGGGCCTTCTCGCCGGAGGCGCTGTTGCCGGGGGTTTGCGCATTGCACGACAATTTGATCCTCTTCGAGTCCGATTCGGTGCTGTCGTCGGAGATCGTGAGCTTGTGCGAGGTCTGGTGGAAGGAGGATTTGCCGGGCCGAGAGACTCTGATTTCTCAGTCGCTGCCGTTTCTGGTCTCGAGGTCGCTGACCCTGAAGAAGAAGGTGGATGTGCATAGAGTGTACTCGCTGCGAGAGGCGTTTGGATTGTTCGATTTCGAGGACGAGAGCATTGAGGACCTGAAGCTCTTGCTGATTCGGTGTGTGATCGCGCCGCTGTATCTGAAGACGGAGGATGGGCGGCGGTTTGTGGCGTTCATGTTTGGCCTGAGCGGGCAGCTGGTGAAGGAAGCTCTGGCGATGATTCGGTCTCAGATTCCGTTCGGGAGGAAGTCAATGTTGGAGGCGTATGGTGAGATTTTGTTCAGAGCTTGGAAGGTTGCTGAAGGAGGTGCCAGGGAAGAAATGGAGAACGGGTTTTTGCAGGGTCTGGTTGAGGGCGCTATACATGCTAGTTCAGGAACATTTGGTGCTTCTATTAGGAGGGTTTTGGGAGGGTTTATTAGTCAGCGGACGATGGATGGGGGCGAGAAGCTTCTCTTTCGGCTTGCTGAGCCTGTGATTTTCAGGTCTCTACAGGTAGTAATTTTCTCAGATAGCATCCACATTGTAGTGTTACTAGATGTTAGTTTGACACAATAATGGTGTATGCTTAAATGTGATTGTTATGGTTTTTGGATCAAAAGCTTGACTTGGGTTGATAACTTAGTTGCCCATATAATTACTGATGGATTTTATTGCACTTAAGGAATGTGAAATAATTTCCTAGGTCCAGAGGTTAGGGTAGCAAAAAGTCATTTATTGATGATCTTATTCAAGTTTCTTTTTTTGTTCAATTTGATTAGATGGGTGTTCGTCATTCTGGCATCAAAATATGTTCAAATTCAAGAAATTGTAGATGGTCTTCAATGTCTTTGGTTGCCTGTATAATTCAGTTAATATGAAGCGCACAATTTTATGGCATTGCATATGTAGAGTCGGATTTTTGCTTAATTTTCTTGAAAGGATTTACTTCCCTGATTCAGCTTTTTCGTGCCTTGTTTCACTTCTCTGAGAGCAATGGAAGATTTGGTAACATGTTTCTGTTTATTTAATATGCCATTGGCTGTTAATTTAACCAGTGAATCGGATGAGGGTAGTATTTGATCATGCTGCATAACTTTTGACAGGTTGCAAATTCAAATGTTCGTCAAAATGCGTTGCATTTATTGTTAGATACTTTCCCTCTTGAAGATCCTGATTCCACTAAAGAGGTTAAGGATGCATTACTTGATAGACAGTTCTTTTTACTAGAGAGGTTACTTGTGGATGATTGTCCAGATGTGAGAGTTGTTGCAGTGGAAGGTTCTTGTCGCGTCCTTCATTTATTTTGGGAAATTATTCCTTCATCAACCATAACGAAGATACTTACAAAAATCTTTGATGATATGTCGCACGACATATGCAACGAGGTTAGACTTTCCACATTGAATGGCGTTATTTATTTGCTTGGCAATCCCCAATCTCATGAAATTCTTAAAGTTCTTCTACCGAGATTAGGGCATCTGATGCTGGATAATGTTCTTTCCATTCGAGCTGCTGTCGCAGATCTCCTACTTCTTCTTAGGGATATTCGAAATATCCAGTTTAATAAGGTACAGAGTACTTTCGAAGACTGTACTTTATATCATCTATTCTCTGTGATTCTTTTCTCATGATGCTTGATCTTATTCTTTGCTTCTTCCTGTAGGTGGTAGAGTTAGATGTATTGTTATCTGTACTTGCAGACGATCAACCGCATATTGCTCAAAAAATCACAAAACTGCTTTTACCATCATACTTTCCAAAGAAAGTAACTCCTGAAGAGGCATGCAATCGCTGTATTACGCTTATAAAAAGGTCCCCAGTGGCTGGGGCAAGGTTCTGTAAATTTGCATTATCAGAAGGGGCATCTCTGAAATCTCTTCTGCAACTTGTCGGGGTATCCATCAGTTTGGTCTTGGCACCTGATGAGCTGGATGAAAATCAGATTGAGGGTTTAATTGTTGCTGCAGCCTACCTTTGTGATGACCTAGCAAGTCAGGCATCGTACAAGAATGCCCTCAAAGAGTTGCTTGCTGGTGATAAAGTGAAGCGTTTATTTTCTTCTGCATCCAGTGCACATGCTCGGTCTTCGGTATTGAACATGGTCCGCACTGTCTCTCCAGATGCTGCTGCTGGGCTTATTGAACAATGCACGGAATTAGTCATTAACTGTGGTGGTTTAGCTGAAAATGTTGAAAGACAAGATGAAGTGAGGTCTGCCCACAAGTTACTGCTGTCCTGTGATGGATTTGATGACATCTTTGAAGCTCTAACAAGACATCTGCAGAAAGTGGCCTATCGTTCTCATGTTAAATTTGGCATTGAAGTACCAGACCAAGGTATCTTCTCCGCTCGAAGGAAGAAATCCAAATCCTCTGTGAAATTTTCAGCTAAGTGGAAACACACTGGTAAACAAAATTCAGCAAGTCTCGAAGAGGATTTTTCAATTGCTGTAGGAATAGCATGGCAAATAAAAGATTTGCTTGTATCTGAGGATGCTCAGAAAGTCTTGCTGGGGTCTGAAACTCTAGAACATGCATTTCTTGCTTTGAAGGTCATTGCTGAGGTCAGCATCACCCAATGTTTGCATAGTGAATATATGGACCCATCTCCAGTTTTGGCATATACAGCTCTTGCTCTGCATATAACTCTTCAAAATGTTAGCATTAGTTTTAATAGTTATGGTGCCAAGACGGATGATAGGAGTAGTTCTTCAGGATCATGCTCGGAGGCAAGTAACATTTTTCTCCTCTGGTTTTTCTTCGCAATATTTACTCTGTGTTTTAAAGGCTAATCTCATATTTGTTTCTTACTTTTTGCTGCATTTATTGTATGAAATTCTTATAGGAAATGATATTCTTATTTGCTGCTTGATAACTCACTCTTATTTGAAATTCTGACCTGCTTTGGTTTATGTACTGCTTTTAATTAATATATGGTGGATTTATAAGTTGGTGATCCTTTTTGCCTTATTAAACTCTTCTTGGTAGTCAAAATCTTTGGGCTTGGGTAATTATTACTTTCTACTTCTCAAGTTTTCCTTTTTATGTAAGTCTGTCACTGTATAATGGTCACGTTCTTGTTCTGTCACTCTGTATAATGGTCACGTTCTTGTTAAGCTCTCTCTCTCTCTCTCTCTCTTGGATTCTGGTACTAATTCTCATGCAGAAGCTGATAATTAGATCAGCATTTAGTAGATACTGGTTCATAGTGGTCTTATATCAGCCTTACCTGATGTTTGATAGATAGTCGATGTCTAATAAGTACATATATTGTAAGAGAGTATTTAAATTGTGTGACATTCAGGTGTCAAGCTTTGTATTTTCTTTCTGCTTGTATTTGTGATGAGGTTTTTATAGTGGTTGTTATCCGCATTGTGATTCTATTACTGGTCACTCAGTTACTGGCTACCCAACTCAAAGATATTCTGGTAGCTAGAAATCTAAATAAATTCCATTTTCTTATGTAGAGAAATACCTTTCATTCTATCATTGCATTTATCCCTTGTTACTTAAATTTATGATCTGTAATATCTTTGATCTGTTTGAACTTCATTAAAGACAGTTGTTTGGGTACTAAGCAATATTTTGCTGCTAATGGATTCCTGACTCTTTGTTTTTCTTTGTTTTTCTCTTATTTCTGCCACCAGACAGTATTAGACCAGACAGTGGATCACCTGCTGAATTGTACAGAGAAGCTGTTTGTAGCAGGTAACTCTGTAGAGGCTGGAGATTTGCCTTCCGATTCTAAGCAAGACAAGAAGAAAACCTCTAGCCGAAGACAAAAGTCTGGAAAGCCTCAAACAAATGCCTCTACTACTAAAGATGGTGGTAAGTGATTGAGCAATGTTCACACAGATCCTGCTACTTTTTCTCTAGAGAAATCTCTTGAATGAGATGACAATAATAACTTTTTCTTACTGTTTCTCTCTTGAATACATCTTTAACTCCTTATATCCAAAAGAAAATTAATGATTGCCTGTGTGTTTTTAACTGTCCGGAGCTCATTCCAACAGCTTATGTTATTAGACACCATCAGTTTATGTTTTGACAATAGACCAAGTTTCATAGAGCTTGTTTCCATGGACGGTTGACTGGGCCATTGATGCCTTCTTCAGTGACAGGATTCTCTAAGTTCCACACTTAAATAATGACCCAGGACAAAAAGTTTATATTCTTCAACTATACTAAAATTTAAACCATCACTTTCTATTGTAACGGCAACATAAGAAGGAACATTACTTGTACATCAAGGGCTTACTATGGTTTTCCTGCATTGGACCTTGGTGAACCTGCACCATTTATTTTTCATAAGCAAGATTCTTGATTTTATCAGCAATGTTTACACCTTGTTGATTTGCTATTGTTTTTGCCATTCTTATCATGAACTAAATGGTTCGTTGACATGCATTTAGGATCGGTCAATCTTACGTGCAAGAACATATCAAATATGATGAAGATGCTCACTCTACTTCTCAAGTTCTTTGTTGATTCTGCGGCAATGGGTTTTGTTTCGCAAAATCAAGGAAGGTGCCTAAAATTCACATCAACATATACACAGCATATCATCTCCAGCATGGAGCAACAATCTAGAGACCACTTGCAGTTTGGGGAGGATTTGAAAGAAATAATTATGTGTCTTAAGAGCTATTTCACCTATGCAGCCAAGTTACTCAATCTAGTCCTGAAAAATAAAAATGAAGCTTCATCACCTCCGGTGGAAGCTTTCGGTCTTGCCAACAGCCTGTTTGATCTAATTGTTTCAGTTGAGTTATACTTGGGCTCCGGATGTGCAGCACGTGTTGTTGCAGCAGTAAAGCCTTGGCTGCCTGATTTGATTCTGGCATTAGCATCTGGCCAGATATTGAAAGAGAGTCCAGGTGAAAGAATGTATTTAACTTTATTGGATCACATTAAACTCCAATTTCCAAAATGGCTTCTAGTTTTAGTGAAGACTGAGCTCACTGCAGTAAGTGAAGAATGCCCAGAAGAGGGGGAGGATAATTCGGAACCTGAAGAATTTCCTTGCTTTAAGAAACTCATGGTAATGATAGTTTCACTTTTGAGAGGAAATTCCAGAGTACTGGATGCAGTTGGATTGATTTTCTTGACCGGCGCAGCAGTTGGCCTGACAAGGAAGGATTGTGGATTGGTATTGGGACTAGTGCGTTTCGTCTCTTTGAAGTTAGTCGGAGATGAAGAAAAAAAGTGGGATGAGCTTCATTTGATGTTGGATTCACTGCAAGACATCTACCCTAAGTTGGAGAGAGAAATTGAAGAACAAAGCCAAGAAGATGGAATACAGAAGTTCAATAGCGCGAGGGCGTTACTCGAACCTGTTTGGTTGCACCATATTTTTGAAACTGGAAGGCTTTCGGAGACGGAAGAGTAGATGTAGTTTCTGCTTAGAAATTTTTTTGAAATCTCAAGACGGAAAAAGGGGAATATATGTTCCTATGTACAGAAAAACATATGGTTTTGTATACAGCCAAGAACAAGATCAATATGTAAACTTTTAGCAAGGTTTAATGATAAAATCATTCCTAGTCTGTTGTCATGTTGGTTGATGTTACTATATATATACTACTCCCTCCGTCCACCTTTAATTGTCATGTTTGACTTCTAGCAAAGATTAAGAACAAGTTAGTTAATGTTTGACATTTTACTTTCTACCCTTGTAACAAACCTCTAAAGTTGTGACAACTAACTACTTTAGAGATATCATTGGAAAAATGGAGTATAATTCGTTATTAAAAAAAGAAAGTGGAAAGTTATTGTTAGACAACTCTTTTAGAAAAACAAGACAGTTAAAAATGGACGGAGAGAATATTATATTAAACATTACATACTAATAAAACAACATAAGCAAGTGAATTACAGGACTACAAAATATAAGCCCTCTTTGATTCAAATCAAAAAGATGCTTGAAACATCATGTTCATCTTATTGGAGACCTATAGTTCCAAGTTCACTTATACACCTAATTGCTCCAAAACAATAACATGAAAAAATATTGGATCCTACAAAAACCTTGACAGTTGTTATAATATTCTAAAGTTTTGTTTAATTTCCTAAGTCATAGAGAAAATCAACCACAAAAACTTACAAAAAATCAATCAATGCAATGAGAGACAACCTTAAAACTCTACTATGTTCCCAAGCATGGGCCTTTAAATATGTTGTTCACAGTGTGATCATCTTCAGGATAGCAGCAATAGGCATGCCTGCAAATCCAATGCATATGCTGAAGAGCCATTGTCCCGAATTGAGTGGTATCGTGTTTGCAAATGTACCCAGGAACTCAATGATTATGATTTGGGAGAAAACAGTTGCACCAAGAACTCCCACGAAAACATTGCTATGGAAAATGCCTTTGAAAACATTCAATTCCTCCATCTCGCGCGAGCTTATCTCATTGAAAACCTGCAAAATAGAACCATAGTTCACATATATCACCTAATGCCACTTGAAACATAGTTGACATAAATTGCGAGCCAAAAGGATTGATTACCTGACAAAAGACGAAACAGTTGAAAATGAGTGTGTTCAGGATGAGATCAGAATCTGGGCCCTCGAGATCAAACATGTCTTTTCCTCTTGCCTGAAGATACCATATCACCATGAACTGATAAAATGACTGGCCTAAGACATTTCTCCACATGACATTACTGATAATTCTTCCTTTCCTACCAACTGGCGCACGCTTCATTAACTCATCATTTGGAGGCTCCGTTGCAAGTGCTAGCGCTCCCAGTGTATCCATGATCATGTTGACCCACAATAGTTGAACAGCTGTGAGAGGAGCGTTCCCTGAAACATGGTTGGCACAAAAAAATGTAAGCAGAAATAAAAACTTGTTTGTTTCGGAGAAGGGAAGTTAAAATGTAGACAAAGTATCTGGATCATACCAGTCAAACAAGCTGAAGAGAAGTTAACAATGAGCGCAACTACATTAACAGTCAACTGGAACTGCACGAATTTTTGAATGTTAACATAAATTGAACGTCCCCATTTAGCCACAGTCACGATTGTGGAGAAATTGTCATCAAGAATTATGACATCTGCACTCTCTTTAGCCACCTGAAATTTGGGAGAAAAAGGTTGAATTTCAGCATTTGTAACCAAATTTGCATTCCAAAAGCACTATAGAGTACTCACCTCAGTTCCAGCAATGCCCATTGCTAATCCAATATCTGCTTCGTGAAGTGCTGGGGCATCATTTGTTCCATCCCCCGTGACTGCAACAACTTCATCAAACGTGGTTCTCAAGTGTTTCACCAATGTATGCTTGTCTAGAGGTGAAGATCGCGCCATCACCTACAAAAAGATGTCAAAATTTATGAGTCAGTCAGCAGATTAAATTTTCAGTACTAATAACCTGAAATGTAGGAATGTAGGAAGTACCTGAAGTTTGGGAATTATTTGAAGCAATTCTTCCATACTCTTCTCTCGGAAATCTGGACCTTCAATGGCTATGCCATCATCAGTAAGAATCCCACACTCCCTAGCTATAGCCTTTGCAGTATTTATGTTGTCTCCGGTAACCATTCTGACAGTAATACCAGCAGCACGACAAACTGCAACAGACTCCTTGACACCAGGACGAACGGGATCTTTAATACCAACAATTCCTATACAAGTATACCCAGAACCCGGAATAGGGTTCTGGTCAGAGAACCCACTGTCGAGTTCCATGTAGCCAAGACATAGAGTCCGAAGAGCCTCACTGGCAAACTGATCAATTGTAGCGTTGAGTTGTTTGATGGATGACTCATCAAGGTCAACAATTTCACCAGTGGAACTGATTACCTTGTTGCAAGCAGCCAAAATTATTTCGGAAGCACCCTTGCAATGAGCTCTTAAGCCTCCTTCGGGAACTTCAAGAACTACCCCCATTCGTTTCTTTGTAGAGTTGAAAGGCTCAACTTTAACAACTTTACATGCTTTTCGCTCTGCCTGAAAATCTCCACCAAGAGACAAGCCAAACTCCAACAAAGCAGTCTCAGTAGGTGTCCCGAGTATCTCTTGCTTACCAGCCTTGTTGACAACTACTTCTCCACCAGTGTTGTTAAATATTGACTGTAGTAAAAGCTTGACAGCAGACTCGGGGATTTCAGAACACATAGTGGCAGCATTGTCCGATTTCACTTCCCTGACATTCATGCAAATGCACGATTTGACAACAGTCATGTGGTTAGTAGTTAACGTTCCTGTCTTGTCACTACAAATAGTTGTGGCCGACCCCATAGTCTCACAGGCTGCTAGATGTCGGACAAGTGCTTTATCATTCATCATTTTCTTCAAAGCAAATGCAAGCCTCAACGTCCCAGCCAATGGCAGCCCCTCAGGAACTGCAACAACAACAATTGTAACTGCAATGGCGAAAAATTCTAGTAGTTCCAATGCATCATCTCCGGACCAGTTCCATTGGGTCCCCTCGTGCACCTTATGGCTAATCATTCCTTGCACCAAAACTGCAAAAGTCACAATGGCAAAGAAAACACCTACGTTGCCAATAAGGTTCGTTACTCCATTCAATTTTACCTGCAATGGAGTCTCATCATCTCCTCCCTCACTAAGAGTTGCCAACAATTTGCCCCATTGAGTTTTCATCCCAACAGTTGTAACCATCATCTTACACGATCCATCTTGGACCTTAGTTCCAGATAACAAGAACGGATTCTCATTAGTCACCATGACTGGTTCACTTTCCCCAGTTAGACTAGACTCATCAATTAGCACAGAAAACCCCGAAACAAATAGTCCATCAGCAGGAACTTGGTCTCCAATGTTTAGATGCACAATATCTCCGGGAAGTAATTCATATATTGACAACTTCTGTCTATACCCACTTCTCGTAGCCTGGATACTGATCTTCTTCTTCTCCTTGTCTAAATCTTTGAACTGTAAAGATTGGCGATAATCACTCGTTGCTGTGACAACCACAACCAACGCTATGCTAGCAACAATTCCAAGCCCATCATGTGCCCCCTGTGGCCATCCTTCCATCATTATGCCAACTACTAAAGACACAAAAGCACACACCGCAAGGATCAAGAGTGTCGTGTCTTGAAGAGCCTCCCAAACGAAAAACCAGAAACTCTTTGGAGCGCTCTCAGCAAACTTATTGATTCCAAAAATCTCTTGTCTGCAAGTCAACTTCTCTTCATCATCAGTAGAGAGTCCGTCAGTGATTGACGTGTTGATCTTTTCAGCAATACCAGCTACCCCGCCATGAAACTTAAGCTTCTTCACATCGTGGCCTTCTACTATGGATCCCAACTCATCAGCACAAAGCTGAAAACCAGCTGCTTTAACGTGCTGCGGTACAGTGTAGTCACTTGGTTGCACACCTGCAGTGCAGACATTGCATGATCAGAAGCTGCTAGAAACAAAATTTTTAAGTAAAAAAAAGCTTCTATTTTGTCACAACTGTGAAGACTAGCTCACCTTGAATAAACTGAAATGCAGCTTTCGAAACCAAAACTGCAATCCGCAACTTCTCCTAAATATTCAAGAAAGAAAAGAAAAAGGGTAAACAACCTAAAAATACCAAATTCAGATGTCACTATCACATAAGCAATCTGCTATTCTTTGTCAATAAAATTAGTATCTTTATATGATCAGAATCAGGTTACCACACTCTCCAATGACATTCAAACATCATTCCATCACAAGCCGGTTAAAGTTAGCTTACAGCTTGTTTATATTTCAGCTAGATCGTTACGAATTAACACAACCAGATTGTTCAAGTTTGGGAATGACAAGCCAACCTGAATGATCTTAACTACTCCCTCCGTCCATTCATTAAGGATAAGTTTGTTAGTCATTAACTTTTCACTTTCTACCCTTGTAACAAACTCCTAAAGTCGTTACAACTAACTACTTAAGGGATACCATTGGAAAAATCGAGTCTAATTTGTTATTAAAAAGAAAAGTTGAACGGAGGAAGTATTAACGAAAAACAGCGGTTACTGATTTTTGTGTCTGATCATAACCATTTGAGTTCAAGATGCAAACTTTATGTTAAATTCTTAATCTTTTCACACAAACAATGTGAAAAATCCTCTTATAACCCCAAAAATTTGCAGTGGAAAAGAGATTATTATTACAAGCCTTTTTCCTCTTATAACCCAAAATCCTCCATTGTTTTGATTACTTCAAAATGACCCAATTTGCAAACATTTCTTATTAGTAAAACTAAACCCAATTAAACTTGAATGAATCCAACAAAAAGATGATAACTTTGATCAAGAGAGAGAGAGAGAGAGACCTGATTGGTGCGGCGCATAGCAGCAGCCTCATAGCGCTTGGAGAGATTGGCAGTGAAACGAAAGCGTCTCTTGGGGTTCTTGACAACACCACATAGCTTCCTCCATTTCTCCAAAACCTCGTCCGATGAACCCTTTGGCTTCACTCCCCCAAAGTTCTCATTCAAA
>JAYMTT010001021.1:0-10665 GCA_036898025.1 Hypseocharis bilobata
ACAAGTTGCTTCTGAAACAACGTTTATTCGGTTTACGAATGTCTGAAGGTACGCAACTTAGGGAGCATTTAGAGCAATTAAATACTTTGTTGTTAGAATTGCGTAATATTGATGTGAAAATCGAAGATGAAGATGCTGCCCTAATTCTGTTGGTATCTCTGCCGATGTCTTTTGAGAATTTCGTTCAATCGTTTATTGTTGGGAAAGATTCTGTGTCTCTGGAAGAAGTCAGATCGGCCCTTCATAGCAGGGAATTGCGGCATAAGGCTAACGGTACAAGTACGGACATACAGCCTTCTGGTCTGTTCACCAGTAGCGGAAAGGGAAGGAAAAATGGCGGAAAGAAAAAGGAGAGAAAGCCGATGTCAAAGGGTCCGAAGCCGGATGATGTCTGTAATTACTGCAAGGAGAAAGGGCATTGGAAATTTGATTGTCCAAAGAAGAAGAAGCAATCCGAAAAACAATCAGTTTCTGCTGCTGTTGCAGAAGAAGACACCAATTCTGAAGAAGACATTGCCCTAGTTGCTGATGAACACACTCATCATTCAGATGTGTGGGTTCTTGATTCTGGGGCATCCTATCACATCTGTCCAAGGAGAGAGTGGTTCACGACTTATGAGCAGGTAGACGGAGGCAGCATCTCGATGGCCAACAGTTCTGTCTGCAAGGTGGTTGGAACAGGCTCGATCAAGATAAGGACACATGACGGTAGTTTCTGCACTTTGAACGAGGTCAGGCACGTTCCATTGATGACGAAGAATCTGATATCTCTTAGTCTTCTGGACAGTAAGGGGTTCAGCTGGTCAGGAAAAGATGGAGTTTTGCGGGTCTGGAAGGGTTCAAATCTGATTCTGAAAGGTGTCATGCGTGGTACTTTGTATTTTCTACAAGGTTCCACAGTTACAGGTTCAGCCCATGCTGCATCGTCAGAAGTTCACCAGGAGGATATGACTAAGTTATGGCACATGAGACTTGGTCATATGGGTGAAAGAGGGATGCAAATTCTGTCAAAGGAGGATCTTCTTGCTGGTCATAAGGTTAAGAGTCTAGAGTTTTGTGAACATTGTGTTTTTGGAAAACTACATCGCAACAAGTTTCCAAAGGCTATCCACAGAACAAAAGGCACACTTGACTATATCCATTCTGATTGTTGGGGTCCATGCCGTGTTGAGTCTTTGGGAGGCTGCAGATTTTTTGTGTCCTTTATTGATGACTACTCAAGGATGACTTGGGTGTATATGATGAAGCATAAAAGTGAAGCTTTCCAGAAGTTCAAGGAGTGGAAAACATTGATGGAAAATCAAACAGGGAAGAAGATCAAGAGGTTACGAACTGATAATGGGTTGGAATTCTGCTGGTCTGAATTTGATCAATTCTGTAAGGATGAAGGGATTGCTCGGCATCGTACAGTCAGAAATACACCACAGCAGAACGGTGTAGCTGAGCGGATGAATCAGACACTTCTGGAGAGAGCAAGGTGCATGCTCTCTAATGCTGGGTTAGACAGAAGATTCTGGGCAGAAGCGGTCAGTACAGCTTGCTACTTGATTAACCGCGGACCACATACAGGCATACAGTGCAAGACACCTATGGAGATTTGGTCAGGAAAAGCTGCTGATTACTCAAATCTGAAAGTTTTTGGTTGCACGGCCTACTATCACGTCAGTGAGGGTAAGTTAGAACCACGAGCTAAAAAGGGAGTATTTGTGGGCTATGGAGATGGAGTGAAAGGTTTCAGAATCTGGTCTCCAGCAGAAAAGAGGGTTATTCTGAGCAGAAACGTGGTCTTTGATGAAAGTTCTCTGCTTAGGTCCAGTGTGAAGCCTACAGCTACGACAGAAACTGGGAGCATTGACAAACAGGTGGAGTTTCAAGTCATTCAGAATGAAAGCGATTTGAAAGAACCTGAAGAGGAGGATCAAGAGCCACAGACAGAAACTGACCTACCAGAAGCTATGCCGTTAGATACTCATCGTAGTATAGCTCAAGACCGACCAAGGAGGGTTGGAGTTCGGCCACCTACGAGGTATGGTTTTGAGGACATGGTGGGTTATGCACTGCAGGTTGCCGAGGAGGTAGATACTTATGAACCATCTACCTATAAAGAAGCTGTTCTAAGCAGTGATTCTGAAAAATGGCTAGCTGCCATGGGAGATGAGATGGAGTCTTTGCATAAGAATGAAACATGGGATCTTGTCATACAGCCTTCGGGGAGAAAGAGTATCACTTGCAAATGGGTTTTCAAGAAAAAGGAAGGGATATCACCTGCAGAGGGAGTCAAGTATAAGGCTAGAGTTGTTGCTAGAGGTTTCAACCAGAGAGAGGGAGTGGACTACAATGAGATTTTCTCACCAGTGGTCAGACACACTTCCATTAGAGTGCTGCTAGCTATAGTTACACATCAGGATTTGGAGCTGGAACAGCTTGATGTGAAGACAGCTTTCCTACATGGAGAATTGGAGGAAGAAATATACATGACTCAGCCGGATGGTTTCCAAGTTCCAGGAAAGGAAAACTACGTCTGCAAGTTGAAGAAGTCCTTATATGGACTTAAGCAGTCTCCAAGGCAGTGGTACAAAAGGTTTGACAGCTATATGGTGAAGTTGGGCTATACTCGGAGCTCATATGATTGTTGCGTCTACTATAACAGGCTCAAAGATGATACATTCATATATCTGGTGCTTTATGTAGATGATATGCTGATAGCTGCCAAGAAAAAGTATGACATTCAGAAGCTGAAGGGTTTACTTAGTGCTGAGTTTGAGATGAAGGATCTGGGAGCAGCTCGGAAGATTTTAGGGATGGAAATCATTAGAGACAGAGAGAGAAGGAAACTTTTCTTGTCACAGAGAGGTTACATTCAGAAGGTCTTGACGAGGTTTGGCATGTCTTCATCTAAGCCTATTGATACCCCCAGTGCTGCCAATATCCATCTCACTGTCATTTCCGCTTCGCAGTCCGAAGAGGAGAAGGAGTATATGTCACGAGTCCCTTATGCCAGTGCTGTAGGAAGTTTGATGTATGCTATGGTCTGTACAAGGCCAGATTTAGCACATGCAGTCAGTGTAGTGAGCAGATTCATGGGACAACCAGGAAGAGAACATTGGCAGGCTGTGAAGAGGATTTTTAGGTACCTCAGAGGTACGTCTGATGTGGGTCTCATCTATGGAGGTGATACTCAGTGTTTGGTTACAGGCTATTCTGATTTTGACTATGCTGGAGATGTTGACACTAGAAGATTTATGACTGGTTTTGTGTTTTCCTTTGGGGGGTTCATACAGCCAACCTTTTCATAGTATAGATTTTTGTGAAGACAAAAAAACCAAAGCTGCAACATTAAAGTCTCATGACATTAATGTAATGAATAAGGATATACTAGAATTTAATTTTAGCTGCCAAAATCCACATGCAAGTGAAAAAGTATTGTATATAACTAGCAGGAATATATTTAAACTTCAGTTTGGGCTTTGATGATTATGATGATGATGATGTAGGGTCATGCATGATATAATTTGAATCAAAACTTTGTTCTTTAATAAATGCGCAAAAGTCTTAGACAATCATCAAGAAATATAGATAATGGGAAGTAGTGTTCAAGAGTCAATGTTCAAACTGTGATGACTGGTCGTATGCCAGATGCCAACCATTTGAAGTTGGCAATATTATTTGACTTATCATTTATTGGATAGAAGGGTCCATTCATATCATTGGTTAATGTATTTCCGAGGTCAGTATAACGCTAAAAGTCAATGATGCTGTTTAGTGAAGAGGGATAATAGTAACTCATTTTTGGCATGCCCTGTGCACTCAGGTAGTTAACTTACACTAATTTTCAGGGTAAATGGGTGGATTCAATGACAAAGTGTTCTCGCAATATCTACTCTGCATGTAGTATGAGTGTGTTCCAACAGAGCTCCCAAATAGTCGAAGGTTCATGAAGCAAGAACATTATATTTATAGTGGAGTGGTTACTGAAACAACAGCCTGACTGTCATATCATGTTCTTATGACAAGCATCTCATTTTTATCATCTTTTGAAACTAATCCTCGTAGTTGAGGTTGAGGTTGACATTGACATAAGTATCTAAGAGGTGCATAAGCTTTTCATATTTTGATGTGTCATCTTTTGATAAAATGCTCAAAGTTTTTGCATGTATGCATTATATTCTGCCGTCTTCTTTACTCAGTGAACGAGAGAGATTATATATTTGAATATATTTCTTGGTTTTTATGGTAGATGTAATCTTAAATTTAAGCTTTCACGATACTTATGTATTTATGAAATTTGGCAGCTATAATCCATTCAGGCTTATTGGAGTTGGATTGTCAGTATGGACTGCGGCTATACTTGGTTGTGGTTTTTCATTTAATTTCTGGTTCATTGCAATCTGCCGCATGTAAGCATATTACCTTCATTTTATGGCGTTTGCATAATTAAATACATTAATATCTTTTATATATGGATTGTTATTTTTATTTCACTTGTTATAATGCTTTTGTTGATGATTCAAGGTTTGTTGGTGTTGGTGAAGCTTCATTTATAAGTCTTGCAGCTCCATTCATTGATGATAATGCCCCTGTTGCTAAGGTTTTGTTTCTTTATCCTTGATATATTCGATTGTATGGTTTCAGTTTACTCTTGTTTTAACTTTTAAGACATCAATTGTCTCCTAATGTTGCATATGATGGTTTTATCCATGCTGAAGTTCAGACTCTATGCAGCTGTGGTATAGATTCTGTCTTAATTGGCTAATCGATTCGTTAAAGCTTTTCACCATTGCCTTGATTTATGGGTTTGTCAAAATTGCTGTTGTTGTTGTCCCCGGCTTCACAAATTAGGGTAGCCCTCATCCACTTAAACAACTTCAAGTTTGCAACCTAATTTCTAGGAAACCGACTGAAGGATTCTAAAGAGTTTTATAGTGCTATTGTCATGGCCTTGAACCAATTTCATGGAGTTATGATGTATATGTCAAAATTGATGTCACTGAGTTGGGATACGTGCTTTATTGGCCACATATATCTGAATTAATTTGTGTTAGTTCTCTATTATTCTATCATGCAGACCTTGACATTCTCAGAACTTTTTGTGTTTTACATGATACTTCTGCTCTTTCATTAGTCATTTTCCAGTAAATGTTCAATATAATATTATTTCCATTCAGTTATATGTTTTTCATTGGCTGTATTTTTTTTTAACTTATTCATCTCAATTCTGTCGTTGTATCAGAAAACGGCGTGGCTTTCAATATTTTACATGTGCATACCTACTGGATATGCAGTCGGGTATATCTATGGCGGAGAGGTGAGTCTGCTTACTTGTACCTTTGGAAGCCCTGGGAAACTGAATTGCCTCTTCTGAAGTTTAACACACCCCCAAGAAAAAAAATTATATATATGTAACTTGAAATGGCAGCATGACTTCATCTAGTACTGGAGCCTGGAGTGGTTGCAGTATGTTAAATCATAAAGTGATACAATGCCATGATTGCTTTTACGCCTTTTGAGATGTCAGATCCATACCTATTTAAAATTAATGCTCCATTCAATTTCGATAGGATACCCTTACATGGCATCAGCCTTTATCTTGCTTGGAGATCTTTTTCATCATACATGATATCCTATTCTAGATTGAACTGGAACTAGTGAGACATCTAGATCGAATACCATGTACCACCTACTGCGTTGCTTTTGCATGATTCCATCTCCTTTAAATTTCCTACTTTCAAGTTTATTTGAGTTCACCAAATAAGAATCCTATTTTATCTAAATTTTATAGGTTGGAAGTATCAATTGGCGTTATGCATTCTTCGGAGAGGCAATATTGATGCTTCCATTTGCTATTCTTGGTTTTATTATAAAACCTTTGCAGTTGAAAGGTGCATGTTTTTTCATGTTAGTCTTTTGTGATATTGCAAGCATTTCTCGAGGTGCTTCTAAATATTTTTTGTATATAGGTTTTGCTCCTGCTGGATCCCAAAAGGTGCTGGATGCTGTTGATAAAGCTGTCCCTGAAGCTCAAGGTACTGCATCTTATGATAATAACGCATTAGAGTTATTATATATATTCTCAGTTAAATGTTCAAGAAATGAGGATTCATCGGTTCTGCAATATTATCTCCTTTGTCCGATGTAATTCATAGAAGAGCCAAAACATACCTTTAGGGTTTTATTTCCATGATTGCACAAGTTTATTTAATCATACACTGTGCCACTTTGAGATTCGAGTTGAGCATTGATGTTGCATAATCTAAACTTGGAGATCATTTATGCACTATCTGTATGTATTACTAAATGCCCGGAAAGGTAAGTAATTCTATTACGAAAATCATGCAATTTGTTTTTCATCATATCATTCCTTCAATTAGCTTTGGCACTTTTCCTATATTTTAGATTTCTTTTTTTATTTAGTTAATCATATTGGAATCATGGGTTTGTCCTTTATTTGTTGGTTTCTATACATAATAGATTCATTTTCTTGGTTATAATAATTTTGTCTGGTTGCTCGATACATATACAGAGGTTTCAAATGTTAAAGGTGATGTACTTTCCTCGAAGGAAGAGTCCAACAGTAAAAGCTCAGCTATATCTTCCAAGTGAGACACTCGTGTCCTTAATCTCCAGTCATATAGTATTTTCATATTTATAGATGACATTTTTTTCAACATGATAATGAATTAAAATTAATTAAATCAAATGTTCAATCATAGTTCAACTCAACAAATAATCTTAACTACTAGGCATTGGTTATATGAATCTTGTTTTGATGTTATCTATAGGGCCATATTCCCTCCTTTAGTTCATAAACAGTCACGTCTTTTCTAATACTTTTTCCCCATGCTTTGTAGTTGAATATATCAAACTTCACTTGTGCGATTTTTGGCAATTTTACATATTTTCATACCATCTTAAACAATCTTCCCTCACCTAGTGGTGCCTCTAGCTTTTCAAGAATGCATCGGCAATCTAGTAGTTAATATTTTGTTGCATTGCCATTTTATCTTAACATTGTCATTTTGTACGTGTTTTGTAGACTCACCTACCCATAAAAATAACTATCTGTGTTGTCATCTGCATGGATTGAGTGACACTCTTAGACTGCTTCTCCACTTAATTCAAAAACTCTGATTCTTTGCACAATCCTTTAGTAAATCACTTCAAGAGGGCAAAAATAATATATTTTCAGTATCTCTTGCCTATCTGTTGACTCATTCAGGTGTCTGTCCTTAGGGTTAGGCCACCCTGAGGCACAACAAAAATAACATGCACCCTTAACGTGTGTTCATCTAACACAATGGTAATCAAAGTTGGTTTATTGAACTCCAGGGGATGGCTAGGAAGCCCAAAATACTACTTCACTTTACAATGTAAGATTGACCCTTGCTCTAATTTCACTAATTACGACTATACTGTCACCATGAAGCATACACTATTAGATTAATGCGTAGGGATTTCATACATAACCCAAAACAGGAGAGTGTAAGCCCTAAATAGAAATTAACTCAGACTTCAGTTTTGAGCTCTTGGGCCAGGTTTGACCTTACATTGTTTAGATTTCCATTCTCTTCCTTCTTCAATAACACATACTTCTTGTTATAAGTATATATCATTTTAATGTGGACATCTTATGATTAATTTTCTATTTATGAGCGTCTGATCATATTGGCTTTGCAATTTTATGCAGGTCAGAAAATGCAATCGTAAGATTTTTGAAAGATATGAAAGAGCTTTTGCTTGAAAAGGTTTTCATCATAAATGTTCTAGGTATTTTTATCATATTCTACCGACCAACTTTTGTTCTAGTTTCTGTAATCACAACTTTTATGTGAAAATTAAGTTTCTCATTCTCCTTGCTGTGTATGTTTTGTGCCAACTACCTACATTTAATGTTCTATCGTCAATTGATATTTTCAGGTTACATATGCTACACTTTTGTCATTGGTGCTTACTCATATTGGGGCCCTAAGGCTGGTTATAATATTTATCATATGGTAAGTACCTTTGGTATGAAAATTGTACCTTACATCCTTCCTTTCCGTTTTGTATAACTTGTTTAAAAGATGCAACCTGTCATATTCACTGCATGACGGGTATAACATTTGAAGTCTGGATCTTTTTGCAGAAAAGTGCAGATTTGGTATTTGGAGGCGTTACAGTTGTCTGCGGTATTTTGGGCACAATAGCAGGAGGATATCTTCTGGATTATGTTAATTCCACTATTTCCAATGCTTTTAAGGTAAACACTCTGGGTAAAACCTTGAATGATACACCCTCGAAGCATATTTCTGGTCTTTTTTTTTTTGCTGGATTCTTGCTGGTCTATGATGGGAAACACCCAAGCTTTGAGGATTCTATGATGGTCAATGTTATATCCGCATTATGACTTTGTTACTGAGCTCCTTAATTGGAATATGTTGCAGCTTCTCTCTATCGCAACATTTTTGGGGGCAGCTTTTTGCTTCGCTGCATTTTGTTTCAAGAGCATGTATATTTTCCTGGCCCTTTTCTCAGTTGGCGAACTACTTGTCTTTGCCACTCAGGTAAACTTTTTAAGTTAATACAAATCTCGTATTTGAAGTTGTCTCATTCAATATTGTTATTGCAGCTCTCTCTCTCTGACACTTATTCTGTATATGATAAATTTAAAGTACGAACCTTTTGGACAGGACTACGTATAAGTATACATGTATCAAACTTTAATATATCTGGAACTGTCCAACAACCTTGCTACTTCTGTACATAAACTTTATATGCTTGCTTTTTACAGGGCCCTGTTAATTTTATATGTCTCCATTGTGTTAAACCAAGTCTGAGACCACTATCTATGGCAATGTCAACTGTTGCAATTCACGTCTTTGGTGATGTGCCTTCCTCACCACTTGTTGGTGTCCTCCAGGTTTGCCTTCATATCAATCATTTCTTTGCGAGTGGTGACCCGGTATTATTTTATGTTTACGCTAGTTACTTAACTGGTTCTTGGTCTTCTGATATTGTACAGGATCATATCCACAATTGGAGAATGACTACTCTTATTTTAACTACCATATTCCTTCCAGCATCCATATTTTGGTTTATTGGTAAGTTCTTGTATTCTTTTTTAATCTTAATTTCCTATTTTCATCTTGCTGATGCTTATGGCGCCAGCAGTGCCCTTACCCTACGAATGTGGAATTATAGGGCCCTTTCCTTTCCACGGAATAGTCAAGCTTGATTTGGCATAACCATATGGCCCCTTTAAATACCTATATACCATATGTTGACTCCTTAACTGAAATGGGTTACTTACGGGGAACTGGTGATGGCTAATTCTCATATATTTAAGTTTCCCTTTTGCATCGATTTCATGGATGGTTCTTTAGAATGACTATCAAACATGTGGGATTACTTTCGATCCTTGTCATATCATTTGACAATTCAGCCGTTGTGCAGTAGATAGTTTCTAGCGCGGGGCAAAATGGTGTTTTATAGTCATGCCATCCATTTAATATCAAGAAACCATGAAACTGTGTCCGTGTCCATGTGGCGATGGTTTATTCTTGCAGTTCTATGCATGGTTGGTGAACTAGAAATCAGTTTGTGATCATATATATGTACTTTTGCAGGAATATTTTTACGCAGTGTGGACAGATTCAATGAAGATTGTGAGAATGAAGTCACCACTGTTGACAGGTCAAAAACCACGCCGGTTGAAGCCTAAATGGAAGACATCTGAAAGGAGAGAAACTTGTGCCGAGCCTTAAATCCAGGCCAGAAGTGTTCTATTCATTTTGCTTCAATTTTTTTTTGGCAAATTCAGCCTCCAATTTTTAGTTAGCTCATAGATTATGTTTTTGCTCATGTAAATACAGTTCTTAGTGTAATTAGAATTTTGTTTATTTTTAATAATTACGAAAAAGGTGCTTTATTAGTTGATAATAAGATTCATCTTGGGAATTTCTTTGGATGGTTTTATAGGTTCTTGAGTAACAAGTTTTCTTTTGTAAATAATTATTAGCATGGTAAAGGTCTTTTATTCCCAATTTCAACACCAATTTGTTGAACATAACTTTCTATCTTTTGTACTTAATGTTGAACTCAACCATAACAATCTTCATTATGAAACATAATGTGTATGTGTGTTTAAGCATTTTCTTTGGTTCAACTACTTGAAAGAACTAAAAACTATATGCTTCATGGTGGTTTGAAAAATCCCTTGATTTTTCCTATGTTTTGGTGATGATAACTTACTTTTTTGTTTTGTTTTGTTTTGATTAAGAAACCTTATTCTTAACTGGAAAAATGATGTAAGGTTACTTCATTGTTTTTAAGGGTTCCTGAGAAATTTCACTGCATGTTTAATTTTTTAATATTTAAAAATAAAATGACATTTTTATACTCTAGAAACTAACTAAATAATAATATTATTATTATCATTAAATGAGGATATCCATTCCTTAAATTTTATCATAAATCTAAATAATACTAGATAATAATGTAAATATCAAATATCAAATATCAATAAAATTTAAAAGCATCAAAATTTGAAAAAAATATAAGTACATAACTCATAAATTAAAATTTGAGTTTTAAAATTCAAATTACGAAATAAATCATCATAAAAGTTTAAGAACTTCAAAGTAATAAAACAATTTCGAAGTCTAAATTTCAAAATAAACATAACTAATT
>JAYMTT010001022.1:0-10662 GCA_036898025.1 Hypseocharis bilobata
GTTGGTTCTAGAGTTTTAGTCTTAAACTAGGTTTTTTTAATTTTCTTTTTTGGATGTAAATCTTTGTTCTAAATATATTTTTCGATGATGATCTTATTGGATGTTTTTGAATTAAATCAATGAAAATGTTAGTTTCTGGTACCAATTAAAAGAAAGGCAAAAAAAGAGAACTTTGAAGGAAAAAACAATGAAAGAAAAAATGGATACAAAATAAGAAAAAAAACATATCAAAAAAACCTGTAAATCAAAAATGGAGATTTTGGAATTAAAAGCAAGGTATCAAAAACAAAATGCATTAACATTTTTATAAAAGGCATTAATGAAACATAATGGAGTAATTAAGCATAAGTCAGAGATTGGGTGAGGTTCTGTGAAATTCAAATGTGAAAATATTATAGCAATGGCTGTTACTCTAAGTAATGTATATTATTTATAGCTAGGCAAAGGCAAAAAACAGCTGGACTCCATCACCAAAACCAAATAACCATACGTGAAGATATGAACATGCTTCCTAATTAATATATTTATTTATGGATATCCAACTTGCAATATTTTAATTTCAATATTATTAATTAATTATTATTCTATTTTGTACAGTTATTTGGGCTTTGAAAAAGAGGGTTTAGTAATGATAAAATAATACTAGTACTGTAATATAATTTACGAATTTGCAGAGCACCAAGTCTATCTTGGAAGTTTTCTTATTATTGCATTCCGGGCATGGTGATGAAATTAGTTTAATAATGATCATCACTTACCCAATTAGTATGATACTGATTTTTGATTACATATTCATTTAAAAAAAAAAAGAGTTTATTTTCGATCAAACCTTTATTTTTTAAATAGTTTAGAATAAGTGTTGAGATCTTGTGATGCAGATAAAAAGTTAGTTCAAGTTATTTAATCGTAAAATTTTAGTAGAGAAACATGGCTTGAAGTCTTTATTAACGCCGGAGTTCATAAATATGAAATTTCTCGCTGTGTTTTTATGGTTTTAACTCAGTCTCATGGTACCAATATGATCACAATTAGCTTGGATAAATGATAAACCTGCTTCAATCTTGCACAGCTGATCATATTGTGCTTAAGAATGGAGTTTCCTCAAGTCAATTTCAAAATTTTTGAACCATATATGTTTGGTCAATGCTAAGACCGCATTTTTTATTTATTTTTTTCTCTACAATTTTAGTTTTCTCAATGAATTTTTTAGCCACCCAAAAAACTTATTCCTACAAGCTATAGTCAATTCAACGATACATTTAAATATGATATTGAATTATCCATAACTTACCAAGTAGTTTTATTTTTCTCAATCTCGAAGTGATAATATTTTTCGGACATGAATGAATTCTATCAATCATACATTATGAAAGTATACCGAATTTTCAATATTTACTTTGTCCAGCAATATTTGGATGGTGTGGCATAAACTAATTAGTGATATTAATTGAAGAAAAAGGCATATATTGACTGTGATTCTTGGGATAGAAACTCATTTCAATTTCATTGAATAAATTCAAAGGGTCCTCCAAATGTCTCATGGTAATGCAATGCACATTATACTGGATTTAATATTAGTAACTGATAATACTAATTAGTCAAATACTCCATATATATAAGCAACCGGCACCGGCAGGAGATGGAATCAGTCGCCACCGGCAACTGATTCTAGAAAACAACATCGGTGGTGGTGCTCGGTAGATGAGGTGGTGGGTGGGGAGGCATATTCAACCGTGTGAGGCGGCAGGCTTGCTAGGACTCAACACCCATATTGACTATGTCTCCCCACCTTACCCATTTAGCCATGTTCTTATTTTTTGTCTTTTCTTTTTTAGTAACTAGTTGAATCCAAAATGCGAACGAGGTTCCACACTACAATTCCGTATACGGAACCATCACATAATTTGATTTGAGAAAAGCTCAAAAATAATAAATTGCCCTCAAAATTAGTAAATTTTCTCTCTTTAAGGCTGTGCAACTGTTGATTTTATAACTTTTGAGCATAATTACTGGTTATTTTGGTGGTTAGTTACCGGCGTGAGTTACTACTTTTAGGACTTCACTATCTACACACATTAAGCAAGTCATCTCAGGCTGTGCTTGTGAATTTCGTTTGTTGGATTAACATCATTTGAAAGCAAAACTTTTCTTGTTATTCAAGCTCAAAAGAAGGAAGCACTACTTTCAATACAAGCTACTCTCAATCCATGCATCTTCCATTCATTACCTAAACTGTTATTTTCCTCTCTCTCTCTCGGCGCACACACACACACACTAACCTTTATTCATAAGTTAGTGAAAGAGATGTTACATGACTCTCCGAGGGTTATCAACAAATCTCACCTTAATTTATAGACTAGATTTTACTGTATTCGATAGCTTAAGTAATAAAAACACACTTAAGAAATTATAATCGGTCTATAATGAAAAAGAGGGCAATCAAGTACAACCTTGCTAACCCTATACAACTATACTGGTAAAAAAATATGGCACAACGAAAACATTCAATAAAATCTGAACTCTTCTCCGACAGTATGATTCGAGCTAAAAACACAAAAAAATTCAATTTGGCATCCAAGGATGGCTTGATCGATCACTTGAAAAACAGCATCACTCCACTTGGACAAATACTTGCAAAAAAGGTCATACAGACTGAACTCTGGTTTTGGTAAAAATAAAAATGAAATAAGGGTACAAGTAAACCCAGGGTACAGTTTCTCCTTCCTGTGACTACCTAGAGATTCATAAATATTTACATTTACATTCAGCTTTGATTGTTTCATCTTTTGTTTTGTGATAAAATAAAATAGAGGCAATGAAGTGCCCTATAATGGTAAGAATTCTTCATTTCCTATAGTGAAGGCAGCAAGTGTAAAAATGTAGAATACGGCACTGTCAGGAAAATCTCTACTGGATGAGTCTGAAAACAAATGTAGGGCTATGTAAGGTGATGAAGTCTTTTCCAGCTTGGAGTGACTGTATATATATAGATTCTGTGGGTTCCTTGCTGACTCCGCTCTGTGTAGCATACTCTAATCCCATCTCATAGTCTACCTGCAAATATTAAATCCAAAATTGATGCATTTATTTCTACAACGTAACCTCTCACAAAATCATAAATAATTCAAAATCTCCTTCCACAGAATTTTTTTTAATTTCATGAGGTGAAAGGTTGAATCAAAGTACACTCATTACACCAAAATGGTATACTGGATCATGGGTGTAAGATTATTGGGTTGTCAGCCTAAATGCTGGTTTGTGTGTGTCGGTACATCATTTACAGAGACATAAAAAGGGTGTCTAGGGACTTTGATGCCCATAGCTCTGTGGCACCAAAGGTCAATCAGGCAGAGGCAGACATCGGGTAACAGATAAAAGAGGCTTCTGCAAGTCTCCTTTATGCTTAATACCTTAATGCCAAAGGATAAAACTGCCTTCTAGAAACATTTGCTTGAAGCTTTAAACGTTGCAATCAATATAAGAAGCTTATTAGAAAATGGCATTACTGGTCGCAAGAGTTGCCAATACAATTTACTTTAATTGGGCCAGAAGCTATAGCAACTAAAAAGAATATATCTTAAGTAAATGATAGTATCGGAAAGAACAAAGAAAGTTAATATTTGAAAAGAAATTTCCACATATTGGTCAATCAAGCAAACAGCAACCAGCTTGGCCACAAATTCCAGTCCAGCTAGTTTTGATTCCAAAATTTGCATGAAAGGTTTAAAAAAAACAAGGAAAGGAAGAAAGAAGTAAGTTTTCTGGGGGTAATTTTGATCAAATTAAAACCTAATTTTATAGCTTCATGAACCATCCCTACGGATTAATTTAGAACAAAATAAACTCATTTGTTTGGTCTGTAACACCTCGTATTTTCCAGTGGAGAAAATTATTTCCTCGCATGAGGTGCATCCAATGTAACAAGTAATTGTTAATCAAATTCATTGGAAACAAACAAGGACCTCAATCGCCACTCTTGCAAACACCCATCCTGTCAAGAAATCTCCACTAGATGGGCCCTTAATGGGAAACAATTCCAAATTGTTTATTACCAGTACAAAGTTTCATGAAATTTACACACCACAGAACTCATAAAACTCACCTTTTCAACATGTTGAGCAAGCTTTTCTCTGAGTGTCTCTTTGGTAATCAAACGAGCAGACACTTGTCTTAGTATTTCTGCATCCGCATCCCCATAACGCTTCTTTTTTGATGCATGTAGCTGTGCCATTTCTTTGAGAACATCATATATAGCACCTGTAGCATCAGGGATATACCTACCAATTGACAGATCTTATTTCAGTTCACACAAATAAGAACATTTGATACTCTTGCGCATACATGATTTTCAAACTTACTTGCTTAAATTACGTTTTCTCTCCTGCTGCTCACGGGCCTGCATTTTTTTCACTATCTTCGATTTCAGCTGGATGCAACACTGCTGAATAGCAGACTGGAAATATTATGTTGTTAGATAAATTTTTTTTTTCCGTACATGGAGTTTACCTACTTTGGTAATTAAACCTCAATCTCCTAGAGTTGAGAGAGGCCAACTAGTAAAGAGGCCTCAAGGATTTACTTGAGGTCACAAGTTCAAGTCCTCGCACCGGCCAGGCCATGAGGAATTTCCTTGTGATGCCCCAAGGCTGGACATTGATGCCTAGATGGCCTGCCTTCGACATTCCCATGGAGATGGACCTAGTACGGTGCACCGAAGTTGGCCCATGATACAGCCTAACCATCAATCAAAGAAAGAAAAACAGATCACGTCATAACTAAAAACCACCTACCTTGACAGCAGAAGCTATTTCACTTATATCATCCCCAATGTACTCCTTTCCAGTCCCTTTAAAGGGTATTTTCGTGCTCACAATGCTCACAAAGACCCCAATTTTGTCTTGCATCTGATTGATTTTGTAACTACTCCAGCTGAATAAAATGTTTTCAAGTGAGATTTTCTATATATACAGCTTCTGTAATTGTTAGAAGAATTATGAGAAACAATAATCAAGCATCATCCTAATTACCTCCACCTCCACCCCCCCCCCCAAAACAAAAAAAGAAGTAATGGATAAAGAATGTATACTACGACTTACTTGATTCTCTTAAGGGCAGTCCTTGTGACAACGTCAGCGCCTTGCTCGAAGAGTAGTGGAATCCGATTTGCAAATCGGAAAATATTCAGCCCCTACAATGTACGAAGTTACATTATGCTTAACAAATATTGTCAGTGGAAAATGAGTGAAGAAAATGGAAAACCACATAAATTTTGGTACTAGACTAATACTGGAGCCATGCTTAATGAGAACAAACCAACCATTTTACTCCAGAAAATGGAGAAAGGAATGTGACGAATGTCTCCATGGTCCATATGACTATATGAGTGTATTGCATATGCTATTATTATTCTTGCTGTCTCTTGTCTTACCATTAATTGTACTAGATAAAACACCATCGCTCTATTAAGAAGATGGGTAGAAAACAGACTGTAAAATGTTATTCTTAAATCTTTAAAAATTATTAAATTTCAATGTAAAAAAGTAACACAAGACAGTTGGAACCCATCAGAAACGTCAAGGCACCTTGCCTGATTATCTTATGCTGTAAATCAAATTCATTTACAAGCAAAGATGCATACAATGAACTCATAGATTTTAATCATTCAAGTGCAGAGCTGAACCCACAATGCTACATTAACTTTGTGACCCTTTCCAGAGGATGGCGGTCAAACAGCAAAATCAGTTCTACATGATGTGAACATGTTCATTTTTGTTAAGATGCAAGAAACCCCCGATAATTACAGTTGAGTCATAAAGCCTAATTCCCCTTGCTTTTGTCCTGCTCTTTAGGGAAAAAGATCTAGAGTACTGCCAACAACTCATGTAAAAATAAAGACTAATGTCGAACAACTATCAGCTCTCCAAGTTATTACATGGACCATTAATATGATAAAAAGTACTTACTTGCTTAACATCTTTTCCACCAATACTTACACCAGCTTCAATAATAAATGGGTGGCCTTCAAAAACATGTGCACTGTATGTGGTTTTAGCAAACAAGAGAGAGGAACAATGTTAGCTCAAAGCACCAACTCGAAGTGCTAAATAAAAGAATAAATAAATAAAAAGAGGTAGATCTAACTTATAGTTTAAACACAACCTGCCTGAATAAGTCGCAACCAGGTCTGGATGCAGCTCCTTTATAATTCCTAGACGAAGGTTGTATTCCCCTGCAGGACTCAGACACTGAAAATTTGCCAAGTATGTGTTAAATCAACAGTAGTCAGTAAAGCATGTAAAGAAATATGAACTTTAAAGAAAAAGGAAAAAAGATGCACTACAAGAATTATGAAAACAAATCAACAGAACAGTAAATGATTAAATACCAAGAACAACTTACATCACCACTAGGGTCATCAAACTTAGCTTGACGAAACAACTGATGGATGCGAACTATTTGCTGATCAGTTAGAGACTTTACAGCCATTTTTGGGGTGAAATCTGGACCCATTTCTCCTGAAAAATGAGATAGCATCAACAATCATCGGTAACTTTGAGGGCAAAATAAATTTCGACTTTATTCTGAAGTGAGCAGGACGAAATATTCAAAAATCAGAAAGATCCACAAAACCAAGTGTAGTTTAGTTAATAGCCAAAATGCCATATCCCAATTCCTCAATCGTGGTAATGGGTAAGCTCCCACACAAACTTGGGGCCAGTACAAGGCAGTCAAACCCAACTTCGTAGCAAGTAAACTAACCATAGCAGGTCGTGTGGATATGCATATTAATTGACCGACTAATATGAAATAGAAATTAGGAAACTGCAGCTACTACATTTATTTCAACATGCATATTTAGTTTCAAAATTACATAAATTAACAATTGACTGAATAATATGAAATAGAAATTAGGATCTTTAAGACAAAATGCAACCATGTATCTTCATTGTATTTGACATCTATAGATTTGGACGCTAACCATCCATCATATTGTCATATTAATTGTTGAATGAAACTCTTTCAACTTCAATCAGTTTGAATAATGATTTTGTGCATTCCACTGATTAATCAATAAAGCTGCAGTGTGATATTAAATTTTGACTAGTTTCGGGTTTTTCAGTTTTGTGCATTCAACTGATTTGTGCATAAATTAAATACACCCTCTGTTTGCGCATTAATTTTGTGACAACTTCAGTCCATACAGTTGCTTTGTCTTTCCCTCTAATTCAATTTTACGATACTAAATTCCCTTCTTTATCAAACTAGTCAACCCACAGTTTCACTGATAAGAGTTCAATAAACCTATGGGGCATATGATTTTATCATTGCTCCCTGAACTAATGAAGACAGGAAACATGAGTGGACCAAAATGACACCATAAAGGCACCAAACTAGCTCTCCTTCACATTCCACAAATAATTCTCATAAACCCTCATTTTCAACAGTTTTGAACTGCCAATAAAGGCACCGCCTTAAATTAGCTTGGATATTATGTAGCGCAACCCAGTGGCACACCATAACATTGTAATGGTGGAATTTACTTTCTAACTTGCAGCAACAGTTGAAAGATCTAATTGCAAATGCTTACCTATTAAACGCTCAGCATATGCTTTTCCTATGTTTACAAATTCATGCTGAAGAAACTGCAGAAGGTTCTGTTTTGAAGTCTCTGCAATAAGGCGTTTGATCAGTAGCAAATCAACAGACGACGGGTGGTGCTTTGTCTCAAGTGGTATGGGAGGCATTACATCTGTTCTTCGTGCAAACTGTATGGTGACATTTTTACTGCATAAAAGAAATAATATAATATAGTTTAGATACAATCAACTGGTTGTGCGTATCTATGCATTCACGAGAGAGAGAGAGAGAGAGAGAGAGAGAGAGAGAGAGCACATACTCGGATGCATCTGATACAAACTTAAACAGAAATTGTGCATAAGGAGTGATAACAGCCATCTGTCTCATGTAATGCAATATTTTGGACTGCAAAGATGGCACCAAGAGAGTTATTTACTTAGTTGAAAGAAACCCATAAAATTGCAGTGATGCGGATGGGAAAAGAACATCAAGGGTTAAGAATAGGGCTGCTTAGTCATCTTAGAATTTAAGAGTTTCTTTTCAGTTTTCGTCGGTTTTCTTTTTAGAATTTCAGTTTCAATTGTTATTAATTTAGTTTATGACATTTAAATGGGCACTTTAATGCCTTTTATGATTAGGCGTTTTGGGTTTCTATATAAACCCCACATTAAGAGGTTTGAGGTAGCTTTGGATGATATATTTTTGAGAGATTTGAATATTAGCAGATTGTCCTCTTTTTAATTTTTAGCTTTTGTTCTTCAATTTTGGTTTCGTTTCTTCCGTTAGTTGTGAACTTTGATACTGTCCTGCATCATGCAGTACTCCCAACATCCTAGTCAAGATTATCATGTGTAAAATAACTCAATACTGAAGCAGATTTGGAATAACAATGAAATGATAAAACATGACCATTCTGTACCACATACACGATAAGTTGTCCAATTTCCCTCAATGATGACTTGAATTTCAGCTCCATGCCACTTCTGCTTGTCGTCCCGCTTTTCGTGTAAATGAATATGAGGAATGTTCCTGAAAGTTTACACAAAGCACTGTCAATGATAATGCACAAGAGTTAAACCCTCAAGTATATTCCTTTAATATAGAACATTTATCAAGGATTCATAAAATCAAATATAAAAATACAGAATCTGCATAGATGAAATTCATCAATGCTTAAGTTGTGTGACAAAAATAAAATATTTCCTTTCCAATATGTAAAACATACCTATGAATGTCTATATCCAGCCTACAGAATGATATATAGTTTTGGTTCCTCATTGATGATGAGATCTCTATGGGAAGTCCTGTACTCATTTTTGACCAGATTAATGCCTGCATAAGTTAACATGGATAAAAAATTGACAAGTTTTACGCACCAAAATAATAAGATGAACAATCACCGGAACCAGATTATATACGATTAATCCATGCAGATTATATCAATACTGACAATTACGTAAAAAGGACATGAAGCCATATTGCAGAAGTGTCAAAATATTACCATCTTTGCACCAAGACCAAACTTCCCACGTGTCTGCTTCAAGCCATATTTTGTGCCGGATAGAACTGCATGAATAAATAAATTAACAATGAGCTTAAAGAAGTGTTATTTGTACGGCTAAAGACAACATTTTGAATTCATGTGCAAACTTAGGCATCACATGGAAACTAAAGCAAGAAATAAATATGAAACCTCGTCCAAACATATTTGGGATATCATCATGTGCCATTCCTCTTCCATTATCCTACAGTAAGATCAGCTAAATATTGATAAACAAATGTAATCAATGAAGCCAGGAAAAAACTAAGGCATTAGTAAACGTCAAAAGAAGATTGATAGTTGGAAAGGAAAGCCAAACCCCACCTTGCATGTCACCCTGTAAAATGAAGCTTCGCCTCGACCTTTAATGCCCTTGGCAGCTAGAGGCTCTTTCACTTTCTTCCCAGAAACAGCAATCTTAGCTTGCATTTCTTGAATACGAGCTTCCTTTGCTAATCGTTTCTGCATGGCACAAAATAAAACACAACAAAAACCATTTGTAAAAACTTACAAAAAAAACTTATCACTAACATATATTATCAGTTAAACCACTCCAAATTCAGTTACAGGTCAAGCGATTGAAAGGGGCATCATGTATGTAGCAATTGAAAACACAGTAACACATCCAAAATTTCACAATTAGAAATACAGGCAGACACACCTCACGAGCCTTTTCCGTCTCATAATCATCATATAGCTGTGCATCAACACGTTCACGATCAACAAGACCAATCATGGAATTGAACTTGCTTCTCCCTATCTCTTCACTGCAGCAGCAGATTCAATTTAAAACCAGACATGATAGGCAGACAGAGTTGCAATCAATTACAATACAATCATCAGTCAAATTATTTTGTAACAAATTTGAAGACTTACATTGTAACCTCTACTACAGGAATGTCAGAATCTGACTCGGTTGAGTCAAGCGAGTTCTCAACAAGTTCCCTCACAATAGTGTATGAATTTTTTCGGGCTAAAATAAAATAAAATAAAATAAGAGGAAATTTCAAAACCGAACAGAAGGATCACGAGGGTTTCGATCTCTATAATAAATTGGAGTAGTAATTGGGAAAAAATCACACTAATGTTGGAACTTACATTACCCAGCAATGTTCTTGTTCTCCGCAAAGAATTCAGCAGGAGATTCTGCATAGTCGAACGGATTGTGAAAATATTAATCAAAAAGTAAATCAATTTAAGCTTACGGAGAGAGAGAGAGAGACTGACTCTGCTTGAGGACGTTTTTCTTTGCCTTTTTGGGGGTTTTAGACTTGGATTTCTTCGGCTTATGTTCTGAGACGAACTCCAAAGCGGAGAGGTTGACAGAGCGAGGCGGCGCCAGGAAGGGTGACAATGGTCGAATTAGAATGACAGATGCGTGAAATCCCCGGAGGTTTGCTGACTGCGAGAGAGAGAACAAATGTTAGAGAGAGAGAGAGGGCAATGTGGGATTAAATTGAAAAAAAAAATAGAGTTGGAACCGAAAAACTCACCGCCACTGTTCGGCTGAAGATCCGACGGTCGTGGTGGTGGAGGTGGAGGTC
>JAYMTT010001023.1:0-10660 GCA_036898025.1 Hypseocharis bilobata
ATTTCCGAGCCGGGCCTGGACATTACTCCAAGAGCCCGACCCGACTTATCATTTAATTAAAAAATTATATACTCTCTCTGTCCCATAATTTTTGGCATCTATTCCATTTTGAGATGCTCCATATTGGTTGTCCATTTTTAAAAAGTCAATACTAAATTTTGTTATATTTACTAAACTATCCTTATAAATAACAAAACTATTTACTTTTTTATGCATTAAATGAGGACAAATGTGAAAAGTAGATACTATTTTGATTAATAATTATATCATTAATGATTGTTTTTTTAAAAATTGAATTTTTCATAGAACCCAAAACTTATGGAACAGATGCAGTATAAAATTTCTTTAACTTTTCTTCACCTTTTCCACCATATTTAATATTTTGTTTCATTCATTATATCACGATGATCACACAAGGGTGATTGCGACATCAAACCATAGGCCTTCAAAAAAGCTACCAAAAATGTTCGAAAAATGAACAATAGCTTTTGATTTTTCAACAACTTTTTTACAGAAATTATTAAACACTAAGCGTCTCTTGTCATATTTATAACAATTTCTCTTTCATTACGTCTAACAATTCAAGGGTGATTTCAGAATATACATTATTATCCCACACATGTATTTTCAAGAGAAAGCTTCAAAGAAAGACCTACTCTATTATTATTACTTTTTTTTATGGATCCTACTCTATTATTATTAAAACGAAAAATGAATTAATTTTCATTCTGTACCAAGGGAAATATGAAAGAAACACTTAATCTATTAATAAAACAAAGAATGACCCAATTTTTATTTTGCATTTAAGAACCTCTAAAAAAAAACCTTAATAAAAATCTCAAACTACGGTCATTTGGAGTTATTAATTTTTTTTTTAATAAAATCTTTAAACAAGATCATTTACAGAAGGATTTTTCCCGGAAAAAGAAGAAAAAAATTAGAATGCAGGGTACTCTAATTTTTTTTAATTTTTTTTCTAAATTTTTTAACTCTAGGATCACAGATTATACCTCCTTGTAATTAATGGTAGAACAAATATATTTAGCATCTTCAGTATAATATTTTTACAAATATATACATACTATCTTAATATAAATTGCATTACAACATTCTTTCTACAACCACTATGTTGATACATGTGCCTCTTGACCCCAATGTTAACTACCAGTTACACAAACTAAATCAAGAGAAATACATAACTAGAGACCAAAAAAAATAATCTGAAAAAATAAACCCCAATCAATCCAAGTGTCAGCCAAGCTAGAATTGCAGGGGTAACGTCTTTTCAACTGTCACTCAATTTCCTATGTCGATCAGAAATTTGATTTCATAAGCTTCAATCGGGGTTTTATATCAATACTGTCAAAGGGCTTTGGCTGCTCTACATGGATGTAATCCCTAGTTTTAAGAACCTGCAAGATGATAAAATGTACATCAGGATTATGTTCAACAATGAACATAATGAACAAAGACTGTAAGAAGTGTTTCACTGAGATTCTAGATGAAGTCAAAAAATAAATTAGGTAGAATTGATGTCCTAATTTTATTGTGAAAGCTAATCCAGCAAAGAAAGCTGATCTAGTGGCATTTCTAATTTTCTATTAATCTATAACTTAGTTTACTTCTTCAATCGAGTGATAAAAGAACACAATCTTATGTCATCAAGTCTAAAATCAACTTATTTCTTATGTTCTCAAAAAAAAAGAAAAAAAAAACTTATTTCTTATGTAGTTATAGGTCAGCTCTTTTCATTTCATAGAAATCATGTCAGAGCAAATACAATTGCTTCTTTTCACCATAGAAGGTAAACCATCTTGATGACATCAATTTCTTTTGTCGTGCTACTCCAGCATCTCATACATACTTTAATGCATGTCTTAATAGCCCGATATTCTAGAACAGATAATTAATTCAAGAGCGCAATATCTTCTTTTTTAAAATCTATCTATGACTATAATTATTGATTAAGTAACCCACCAAAAACGAATATAATCAAATACACTTAGTCAAAGAAAATCAGATAAACATACCAAAGTTTCGAAAAACATCCTTGACGCTTCTTTACGCGTTTTACCAGCTAATAAATTGTCCAGGGGAAGCACCTTTCTTCCATGCAAAGCTTCCTTGTCAAACAAAGTTTGAAGATACTTGGACACAGCTCTAACAATAACATAAGTAAATGAAAATCAGCAACTTTTGAAGACGCAGACTTCGTAGAAAATGATATAAGATAATGTAAAAACTATATAAACCAAGATATATTAGAGATCAAAGCACATGTTGCACGCAATATTTTTATAACAAATTCGATCAAATTGTTAACCAGACACTTTATGGTAATTTGAAGCTCAAGAACCAAAATTTTGAACAAACTGTTGATACAAACTCAAGCAGTAAAACTTTGTAAACTCTCCATCCAGCTATATGGCAAGAGGCTCAACACTTCAAAGAAAATAGTAGGCACTGATTTGAGAAATGTCTAATCCATATATTGTCTTTGGGAGAGTGACTTCCCTACAGGCAAAGGATAGGGAAAAAGAAGAGGACAAGCTAAAGCATTAGCATAACCTACTAGTTTGGTTGTCTTAATACCTAGTCAGGCTTCAAAACACAAATGTGTAATATCAGCCCTTATATCAAATAACATTTATTTGATTTCTCTCAACTTCCTATATACTATAATGAGGCATGCACATCAACAAAATAAAAAAGAATATAAACCTGGTGCGAGAGGACCATCCACTGTTCTCAAGAAGACGAGTTTCTTCAGCACAAGGCTCATACTCATCATCCTCTTCAGCTACCTCATCGTCATCTACATTTAAAAAATCTGAAAAACAAGGGAAACCATCAAGAAGTAGAAGATGTTTCAAGTTAAAATAGGTATGGAACTTGAGCTACCAATCCCAAACAGAAGATTCTCATCATCATCTAGCATATGGGACATCTTGGTTTACAAAACAAAAACAAAAAAAGAAAGAAAGAATTTTTAGATATAAGCAACTACAAGAATTGTCTTCATCAGAGCAAATATACAATAAATAAATAGCAAATAATATACTTGTTTCAGGCAGTGAAGCTCAAGGAACAATTTATTCCATCACATATTGAAGAGTAACATGCTATTTAGAACAATAAAACATCCTGAGATGGATAATGACAAACAGAAGTTAAAGAAAGACAAACCTGTATCATGTTCAACTCCAACATTTTCAAAGTCCTGCACCACATAACCAAAAACTAATTTGAGATCACATGAATATGATAATCAAAGGAATATCCACTTCTAATCAAAAAATAAAAGAATATAGTAAATAGAATATGTTGATATTTTATTCTCTTTGCAATACCTATTTAATAATATTATACTGGCCAGGTTATTCCAATCTCTATCACAAATGAGTTTGCAAAAAGTACAAGAAAATTAAAAACTTTAATAACTATATGCAAATACTCTGTAACTACACTCTTCATGGAATTCCATAATCTGATATGAAGGACCATTTATTAACATACATATCCCATATTTAGGATTTCATTCAAAAGGATGACTTGTGGTAGCTTAATTTCAATTCTAGCAAGTTGGAAAAAGCTTTTAAATCCTGATGGCTTGAGTAAAGGTACAATAGATACTACTGTAATACAAACAGTACATGTTTTCAATTGAAACTTTATGCTTTCTTATAGAATTCGAGTAAAATTATCAAAATGCTAGCTTCAGCATTTTTGTAACAAAAAAAAAATTCAAGAGATATATACTTGAAGTTTAAAAGAAAAGAAAAAGATAAATACTCCAAAAAGAAAAATTGATGATCATTCAACTTGACATCAAGCATGACAATTCAGGACATGGCATGAATATTACTTGATCAACCTAAAACGAATATTCACCAGAAACTTTATTTTCTAAAATCACTTTTCATTCTTCAAGGCTTATTGTGATTGTAACCTTCATTTCATTTTGAAGAGTAACCTCACCAAAATGGTGACCACTCATCACAAACTTACAAGACTCCAGAGAAGAAAATAGACACAAATACAGTTAAAAGGAAAAGGAAAGAAAAAATGGAAAAAAGAAAACAAGCAGCAACATACAAGTCACATGCAAACCACAAAAGAATGTATGTAAAACTTACACCACGATCTTCCAGGGAAGGATGATCAGGGGCTTCAATTTCTGCATCCATGGTGCTCTGTGGATCAGCTTCCTGATAGCCTGAAATTTCTCCCTCATTCGATAATCCATTTGGCATGTCCACATCAAGTTCTATTGAATGCGGAATTCTAGCTTCCTCCACACTATGTAGATGGTCAGAGGCTAAGTTCTTATCATCACAACTTAATTCTGCTGTCAAGTGCTCATCCACATTCATAACCTCTAACTTTCTTTCTCCAATTTCATCTGCAGTTTCGTCATTATATGCAGAAGCAAGGTTGTTGCATACACTAATTTCTGGAGAGGCAGCTGAAAAAAGATTATTTGCATCATTAGCATGTGCCAAACAATCTATCTGAGAGTTTAGTCTGAAATCAATTGATACATCACCTTTGCTTTCCTCTGGCAGAAACTCGTCAGTTGCTCTGAATTCAGAATCAACTAAAATATGGTTGCAAGCATCATCAGTACCACCACTTTCTTTCCCATTGCTTACACCCACAACAGAAGCTTCCTCCTCAACAGGATCAGTATCCAATTTCTTAACAGGTGACATGCATGATGCATCCATCTGCAGCGAAGCATTCCCATCAGAGGAGCCAGCTGGCATATAATGAATATCTCCAGAAACAGTATCAACTGCAGATGACAAGATCAAGTCATTTGCTGCATCAGCAACTGCTGGACATTCTCTGTCAACGTCCATTTGAGCAGACTCGCCACAAGGTTCATGTTCTGAAGTCTTAAGCTCAGGTACATCAGTAATAGCCTCCAACTGCACTTGAGTATCGGTATCATGCGCACCTAAGCCATCTTGTTCGCCTTGCCGGTTCTCAGCCTGGGCGAGAGTCTCAGCAGGTTGTGCTTCCACATTGCCTCTGACAATCACAGGCTCATTGCTTTCTTGAAATTCACTTTCTTCCCTAACATCGGGCCTACTAGGAGATCCTATATCTGTTGCTGCTTCCAAAGAACTGTTATTTTCACAAGTCTCGGACACTGTGATTCCACTCAGCTCATATTTTTCATTGTGCAGGCAATTTAGCTCTGTTGACATGCCTGGAAGATACATCAAAACTAACTTAGGTAACCTCATGTTAAAGCTGTTGTCAGAAAACAAGCATATTCATATTAAACAGCCGACCACAGAATCAAGACAAGGGCTCAGATAAAACAGATTAAAATGAATGACAAAGTGAAACAGATATAACCATGTATACATCTTTGATAAAATAAAGTGATATCCATTTCTTCAAACAGATAGTTCAATATCAGTCATATACAAAAATCAAACATGCACGCATACTTGAAATGTGGAACTTTTCCACTGTGAACTCACCACCATATATGGGTTGACTGAATATTCCATCTTCCAGGAACTGTCTCTCAATTGTTGAAATTTCAGGGCGAGTACAAGGAGCTTTTTTACGCAGGCGGCGTATGTCTTCAGTACTTGTCAGCTGTTGGCGTATTGTACTAGAGAGAAGCAATTCTGTTAGCATTTTGGTACATGTAATCTAGGTTGCAACATGCACTATATTTTAGAAAACATTTCAGAATCCACTGAACTAGCAAAACCAAAATGTAGTTTGGTAGCAACATGTCAAATGTAAGACAGTGGTTTGCTAGCAGCAGAGAGAGCAATGTCCTTGCTACAAATTCCTTTACAAGACATGCTTACAATGGAAAGCTGAAGCAATAAAAATAGTTGAAAGAACAATCACTTAATAAGTACCAGAAAATGGAACAAATACTGCATTAAAAAAAATTGAAAGCAACTTTTTTGTAATTGGGTGTATAAATACCGCATATAGCAACGAGCAAAGAGTAACTCAATCCGCAAGGCATTCTAGGGGTGATAAAGAGATGATTCTCAAAATCTGAGGAAAACCCCACCAAGTGCAAAGCATAGGAGATAAATATAGATGGTAAGTGATAAAGAGATAGGACGTACTCGCCATGCAAGACCATGGGATCATCCATAAGCACCTTCCTCTTCGAGGCACTAGGCCGGGGTGCAGACCTAATGCGTTTTAGAGATGTGACTTCAGGTACAGGTGGAGTCGGCTTCATTTTCAAAACTGTAGATCTCCTTCCAACTGAAGCAACAATAGATCCAATTCAGCTATAAACATATTTTGTTGTAACATTGCCATACAAGCCAGGTAAAATTCTAAGAACTTAAAATTTATAGGAATGAAATAGAAGAAATACATCACTTATGCCCCAGATAGGTCTTGAGACTCATAAACACACTACAGAACACACATACAATCTGTTAATGCATAAGGAAAAAAAGCTAATTTTGGTACCTAAAATAGAAGATAATAGATCATCATCATCAGGAATGGATTCTGCAGTTCTCTTGGACCGTGTCAACCCAAATGATTCAACTGAGTTCAAACTCTGAACTGTTATTGTACTTTCAGTGAAACTGCGTTTTTTTCCTGAAATAAGCGTCGTCCCAGCATCTCCAGTGCTCCCTACTAGGGCTTCTTTGTCTGGTGTGGACTCCACAAGCAAATCATTTGGTTTATCAATACCGCCATCTGGTGCAGACAGCAACTTTTCAGGTGCAGGCAACTCAGAAACCTCAGAAGCAGTTATATTTTCTAACTGATTATCAGTGGAGATGGCATTATCGAGTTGATCATCTAATTTCCCAGAATCTGCCTGGACATCCTTAGATGAAGCAGGTTCTAATATCTGATTTTCTCCCATAACCGGCTTTATAACATCAGTTTCATGGCACCCTTCACCTAGAGAATAGAAATAGGTAGTTAAGAAAACAAGGTACAACCGAACTACCAAGAACAGAAGAAGATGAATTTTAACTTATAAACGCCACATCAAATTACATGCATACATCTTGTCAAACACACCTTGCACCTCGGCCGAAGCTCCAGAACCATGGAGTGCCTCCTCCATAGTGGACGTCTCTATTGAGTGTTGCCCAACATCTTCAGACGGTAAGTTGCGAAGGACTACCGCATTCTCGCCTTCATCAGGTTGGGTTATATTGGAATTGCATGGTCGAAGGACAGGCACACCAGCAGATGGTATGTCTTCATGAATAACAGTGTCAGATCTACCAGAAGTTTGCAATGGACAGACGGCATCTGCTGCTAATTCGTTGCTAGGGCAACAAGATTCTTCCATATTTCCTTCTGTTCCTGGTTTAAGTGATGCTTGATTATCCTCCAAAGGGCCTTCTGAAACAAGTAGGGTAGTGCTACCTAAAGTAGAACCCAGTTTACCACCATGGTCCTCAAGATCAGAGGCAACATAGGAGCAACTAGGGGATGCAACAGTTGCCCCTGTCCTAATTCCTAAAGATTCTACACATTCCTTATCTGTTTTATCGATAGCGGGCATACTTGGATTACTGTTGCTCACAGCTCCATTCTGTAGATTTTCCACGCCACCTGGACCATCCAATGAACACATGGTATCATCAGCAGACACGTGCACCATGGTCATTGCAGTAGATGGCAAATCTCCTTGCTCTGCATGTTTGACTCCCGAACCACTTGAGACATGGCCATTCTCCTTAGGAGGAATACATACAGCAGTATCATGATCCGAATCACCATTGACTGCATTTTCATCCCCACGATAATTGTCCGACTTACTGGAAGTATTTTCTGCGTTCTTCTTCGACAGATTCTCTGTCAAAATAAGTTCTTCTGTTTCCAAATGATCATCACAGGCCAGCGCCTCTTGAACACTGGACATATTAGGCACTTCCACTAATCCAGGAGTAGACGGAGCCTGAGCATACTCAATGAAGTCAGAATTTGCAATTAGACCTTGAATCTGTTTAAAGGGAAAACGATATTTATTAAATTGAAGTAACACTATGCATGCAATGACTAGACGATAAATCACAAAAAAAAAGAGGAGAAAATGAGAAACGGTTAAAGAATTGTAAAGATATAAGCCGACTCATCCAGTAACAGGATATTAAAATCAACCTGATATCCAGCACCATGCACTGCCATAGCATCATAAGTTTCGCTTATCCCTTCATTAATATTGTCCTTTTTGGGAGGTGTCGTTGGTTGAACAGATGCCTGGAGATCAGCACTGCAATCAATAACATTCGTAAAATATGTTAGATTTCCACTGTAATCGAGAGGATTACAAAGATCAACCAGTGTATAAACCACCCACAACAGTAATAACCCAATATCTACCAGCCTCTTCAGAACCTGAGCCTTGACTTGGATGGTTGAAGAGCGGTGATGTCACGGTGCTTAAGCTCAAATCTTGTCAAGCAGGTGGAAAGATGCAGAGTGTTGATAGTACTTTCATATTGAACGTGTAAACATGGTACAAGATATGTTATTATGAATGCTAGCTAGAATAACTCCCTCCGTTCCAAAATGAATGTCCTAGTTGACTTTTTGCAAACATTAAGGATAAATTTGTTAATCCTTGACTTTCCACTTTCTAGTAAGTTCAATAATATTTAATCTCTTGATTGGGCACTCATTTTGGAAAAATCTATGTTTAGTATACTGGGCATTCATTTTGGAATGGATGAAGTATTACACAGTCCACCACATCGATCTCAAAAATCTTGTGAAGAAACCAGCAGTGGACAAATAGGCAAATAGCGGTGGCGAACTAAAAGGTGCCCAACATCAAAAAGTAGAATAAAGTAAAACTATAGAATCCAAATCTACCAGGCCTCAAGGAACCTAAATATAAGAAGAAAAATCACAGTTCAGAGTCTTAATATCCAGCTTTGTCGGACTTGGATCATTAATGTAACTGAGACTACACAAAACCTGGTAACACGGTGCGACCAGAGAAACAGGAATAGAATTTCATGCTATGATTTACCCTGAGAGAACCAAAAACCAAGTTAAGGAAGAAAAGGAAAACACACACACAACATCCTTGTTCTTGGTTCTTTGGATAATCCAAGTCACACCGCTGGCTGACATATAACCTAAACTGTACTCCCTCTGTCCCACAATAACTGTCTTGCTTTCCTAAAATTGTTGTCCCCCAATAAATGTCCAGTTTCCTTTTTAATAACAAATAAGACACCACTTTTCCAATAGTATCCCTTATGTAGTTAGTTGTAACAACTTTTTAAGCCTGTTACAAGGGAATAAGAGGAAAGTCAACCACTAACATTTTATCAGTAATGTTTGCAAAAAGTCAAATATGACAGTTATTTTGGGACAGAGGGAGTATATCAAACATGCAAACCGCACAATTTTTCTAGCACGATTTTTTGTTCATTTTTTATTTTATATACTATTTCGTTTTCATTCTGAAAATTTTACTTATTGAAGACAAACTGAATTGCAATTGATTATCGTAGCATATCTTAAAATATCAACAAACATTTACAGAAAATACAGTGCATCTTCACATACCAAGTGTGCTAAACCTTTTTCAGATCATAGACAAAGGGATCATTTTTTATCATCAGATCATAAAGACAGTTGTAAGTTCACACTATACTTTTAATCTTTTAAAAATAAGCATTGCATGTTGATCCTACACATTCACAAGAATGACTGGAACAAGAAATAAGATTGTAATGCCATACAAAGAAAAGACATACCCTAAAACTCCATCATTCCCCGTAGCTGCATTTTTGTCTAAGAATAAGTCCTGTTTATAATCAACAAAAAGCCCTAATAAACCTCATGCACAAGATGAAAACTCAGCTCAGCAATTCATGTAACATACCCAGAAAAGCAGAAAGAATTAGGAAGCCATAAAGGGAAGCCCAAAGTAGGAGCTACCAAGAATATAATTTTGAAGTTGAGATTGGCTGCTGCCTGGAGGGAAAAAGGTTATAAATCTGAGCTCTTATTTTTCTAACATCCTATATGAACTGATCTTACATAATCACAAAAGCCAGTCCATTTACAACTTTGGGATAACTGCTCTGTCAGCCTGTCATTCTAGGCCTCGTATACTTTCACCAACAATTTTGATGGGATTCATGAATCCCCTCAATCTAGAATTCTGGATGAATCATGAAGTTTTTGGGGTAAAGTTGGCCAGAATACGTTTACTTTGAGGTAAAGTTTTGGGGGTGAAGTGGATAGGATTTGGAATAATTGGTCCAAGGGGTGGGTGAAATTCAATGTGCACGACGCAATTAAAGGTAACCCGGGCAAGGCAGGGATGGGTGGTGTTCTCCAGGATAGTAAAGGAAAGCCAATTTGTGTGTTTTCTAAATATGTGGGGGTAGCTGAACCTCCTTGGCAGAAGTAAAGCAATAGCTTTGGTGCTAGATTTATTTGGGAGGTGACCATCAAGAGGTGATATGCATCTGTGCATTGAAAGTGATTGCGAATTAGTCGTTTTCTGCATTAAAAAGTCAGTGGGTGCTCCTTGAAAATATTGGGAGATCTTAAAAGACATTAATGAAGTTTGTATTTCTTTAGCTCATTGCGAAGTTAGATCGGTGAGGCAGGAAGCTAACTCTGTTGCTGGTCAATTGGCTAAATCTGGGATTTACAGAAGGAAAGA